>CM028699.1:4673976-4902526 GCA_016771965.1 Brassica carinata
GCCGCAAGAGGAGCCATGAGAGCTGCTATATGATGCAAATGATTTGAACTCATGATCTGTCCTGAAGCCATTGGTTGTGATGTGTAACTTTTACACCTCTTCAGCTCTTTTACCTTTTTGTTTTGTTTTTTACAGCAGCAAAGTAAAAAAAAAAATTTTGTGTATTTGTGTTTATTGAATTTGAGTTCAGATTTCATACACCATTTACTTTGTCTTGGTTTAAACCAATGTTCTAAAAAAATCATTTAGGTATCGACGGCGCATAGTCATCCGTTTAGTTGGCAAATCAGACTTCAACAAAATGATATTTTAGAAATTCTAAAAATCAGTCTTAAATCAGTCTAGACGTTCAAAATGATATTTTTCTTAAACAGTAGTCTTAACAATCTTTCACGAGGCTTGCCGTGAATCACGTTCTACCTATTGCCTGATAATGACAAAACACAAGAATACAGAAACCCCAACGTTAAGTTGAAAATATCTACTCTCAAAATATCAATTACGGAAGGAAAAATATCTACATCACATCAGATGTCAATGTTATTATTGTTAAAGCTTGACTTTCTGTACATTACATTCTCTAATGGTATTTTCAAATTTAATTTTCTGTGGAAAATATTTTAATGTTAATAATGTCTAATATATTGTGTGTTTGGTTGGACTTAAGTTGACAAAAAAAATAGTTGGACACAAAACTATCTTTAACGAGAAAATATATCTATTTGATGCCTTTACAATCGTAAATGAAAGATGAGATACAACAACTAAACTAAACTAAAGCCAATCAGGGTGCTTTGTTTATCCTTTCACTTTCCACATTTGTCATTTCCTTGTTATTAGCGTCTAAGAAAATGCAAATGAAATTTGAATAGACAAAAAAAAAAAAACAAAAACAAAAACCATAATTAAAACGAAAGACCACGACGAGTCACCTCTGTGTCCTGTCTCATCGACTCGAACCTTTCGTCGTTGCATTTTTTTATAAACGCTTCAGCTCTTATATTCAGCTCATTTCGACTCCGTGAAACCGCCGGTGACAGGTAATACTTGGCTCTGTCACTAAACGTCTCGGCTTTCTTCAAACCGGATTGTTTCGTCTTGTTGGAATCTTCAACGCCAAGTCCGAACGTGTCTGGTCTCCGGTAATAGCTAGTCAACGGCTTCCCTTCCGTTATCATCTTCCACGTGTTCTCAAGAGTCTCCTGCCGCTTTGGCTTCGCCACTCTCAACGCTTTCAAAGAGTTTCGTTCTGAAAAAAAATATTAGAATGCACCCCTTTAATAAACAGAGTAGATTTTCATTCTCACTTATAAGACCTAACTTGTAACGTACGCCAAACTTTTAAAATACTTATTTTCTAATTGTATTAACTTAGTTACCTGCTGTGGTGGTCTTGACCAGTTTGCGTTGACCGATCCTAGCTGAAACAAGAGGCTTCTCGACCGGAGTCATTTTTCCGGTATGGCAACCACCACTAAACACGTCTTCTCCTCCTCTACTTTTGCCACCGCTTCTACTAGCTTCTCCCTAACCACCTCCGGACTCTCCTTTTCCTTCTTTGATGGCTGAGTTTCAGCGACGAAATTGAAATCTTCATCCTTCCTCGTCTCCGATCGCTGCGGTTGAGCACGGTGGACGTTCTGCTCATGATTCTGAAACTTATGGTCGACGCTGTATGAACCCTCGTGGTCTTTGCCGTCGGGGTTTGTGATGACCCGGTAATACATGGATGAAAATCCTATCATGGCGATGATGACGTTGGTGATGACGTAGAGGTAAGGTGGTTTCAGCCACGAGAGAAAGGAACTGAACAGGATGGGAGCTCGAGAGAAATCTAGTGCCACAACAGGGACAATGATTTTTAGTTGCATAGCCATAGCCACAACGCCGGTAGAGATTAGCACCGG
Organism: Brassica carinata; assembly: GCA_016771965.1. NCBI lineage: Eukaryota > Viridiplantae > Streptophyta > Magnoliopsida > Brassicales > Brassicaceae > Brassica > Brassica carinata. The sequence goes on from CM028699.1 coordinate 4,675,884, forward strand.
TTTAATCCATGACGCCATTTTTTCCGATCTAGTCTCTCTCTCTCTCTGGATTTATCAAGTGGTGTATGGTTGTTGTCACGCTCTTAGCTGAGATAGTCTATCGTTTATTTATAGAGAGGGACTAGTGGGATAGCTGATCAACAACGTTAGATCTTAGATTAGATATATGAACGGTCAAGATCGTATCAGATAGTAGGTTCATCCCCTTACACAACATAACACCAGCAGGGATAAAAACCTTTTTATTGAGACGTAAACAAAACTTCACGTGTCTACACTCATCTCTCTCAACTATATTATATAAATAAATAAATAAAATGATCATTCTCTTTTTTAACGTCGATATTCTCTTATTATTCGCGGACACAAAACAAAAATTTCTCTTATTAGTCAAACCTAGTGTGAGTGTTTATTCGTATAATTTCATATTGTTGTTTCCAGTATTTACCCACGCTACGGCCACGTCTTTTTAGCTTTTATATGCCTTCTTTTATTTTCATTGTAAAATAAAAAAAATATATTTGAATATCTAGTGGTCGACAAAAACGAAAACATGTATAAAGCGATTTTAAAAGTCACTTTGTTACTACATATAAGTTTTTTCTTGATATAAGTTTTTCTGAACTGGCTTTCGAAACTACATATAAGTTATACATTCTTCTAAATTATTGATGATTTACATTAAGTGGCTGTGCATATATGTAAGAAGTTTAATTTTTCTAATATAAATTCCATATATATTAATAGAAAAATATTTGAAAAGATGTAAACTCAATTTTGTAATAATTAATAAAAGGTTCAATGCTTATGTGTCAATCAATTAGGTAGTTAATTGAGAAAAGAGGTCCAATTCAATTAACTGTCTCGCTAGAAACATTAAATCATTAACTATATAATATAATGTGTTAGGAAACATTATATTAACCCAAAATATTAAAAGAAAGTATACATTCCTTACATAAAAGCTACAGAATTACCTAATATGATTACATATTTATGACAATTAATGATTATAGATAATAAAGATTTTATAACAATTTGTGTATCATTTTTCATTTTTTTAATTTTATATTATTAAAAGAAATTAAATAATCATATTAACCATATAATAAAAAATCAGATTTTTCTTACATGTTATATTTTGAATTTATAAACAACTATAAATTACTTTGAAAATTTTGTGATCGTGTCTTAATTGTTTTATTATAACAAGATACAAATGATCATAAAATTGTATTAATATGAATTTTATGTAATAAACATTCACATTAAATAATATATATAGATGTATCAATTTTAATACTGTTTATATGTACCATTTAAAAATACATAAATATGTTATTTTTGGAATTTGCATTAAAAAGTATTGAGACCTTAATATTTAATTTTGAAATTTTCATCGAAAAATATCACATCAAAAATTCGAGATCAATGGTTTAAATTTTTGTTACATAGAATATACAAATGTTAATAAAACCATATGAGTATGAAATCTCAATAATGATAATGTTTTCTTAAGTTCACCATTGTTTTCTTGAATTGACATAGAGCGCTTTTTAGTGATTAACTAAATGGATCACGCATAGTAAAATGTGTTTTAGTTTAAATATTGTTGCATACCCAAAATCAATATGAACCATCATCATTTTCGTTTAAAATTTTGTTATAATAAAAATATAGGGATGGATAAAAAATCTAAATCTAAAAAATGAACCAAGTCTGATCCAAAAAAATAGTACTCAACTTTTACCAAAACTGGTTAGATATCCGAATGGGTTCAAAATTTTGGTATCTAAAGAACCGGAACTGAATCCGATTCGAACAGAAATATTCTGGGTATTCGAATATATCTGAACCAGATTTATAAACTTAAATATATTAATTATTTTTAAATTTGATATCTAAAAAAATATACACAAAATATAAGATATTTTTAAATTGTCTAAAATACTTGAAAATATATACAAATAGTTATAAGTACATGTTTAAAATAACTAATTGATACTTAAATACCAAAATATTTAAAATATCTTTTGATTTCCTATCTAAAAATTTAAACTAGACCAATTTTTATGTTAAGTTTAAGTATTTTGGCATAAATTATTCAAATTTATATGATATATTTTTTTTTGATTTTTATACTTTGAAAAATTTAAAACATATATAAACTTTACTTTTTGAAACTTTTTTAAATAGGTTATTTGAACCCAAAACCGAACCAAATCCACGTAAATCTGAACCGAACCAAAACCACAATGATCCGGACCAAACCAAATCAAATGGTGCTCAAATGTCTACCTCTAATCAATTGTAAAGAATGTTATTGATAACAAAATGTATATTCTTTATAACATTTTAAATACAATATTTAAAAAAAATATTCACTCCGCGCAGGGCATGGTTTATCATCTAGTATATAATTAATATTGGTCTCTTAGTAAGGATTCAAACGATATTGTGTCACTTTATGTATGGATAAACAAATAAAACGAATAATACACTTGCCTTCTCAAAGTAAAATCATTTTCCTAAAAGATATTAGTGGCTTAAAGTAGAGACTACGTCTTTTCAGTTAATACCAGTCTTTTCAGTTAATACCAGAGATGTTAAAATAAATTAGCTCGCTCAACTCAATTCAGTTCACGGTGATCTCAGCATGAGCTATCTCAGTTCAACCCATTTATTATATAAATTTCAAAATGTAAATTCGAATTCAGATCATCTAGATTATGAATTAAATGAGTTAACTCATGATCAAATATAAAAAGTAAAAATTATAAAGATAATTATAAATAAAATAATTTCATAATATAATTTAAAATTAGCCCAAAACATAATATAGTTGAAAATTATTCTTAAATTCTATTCCACATAAGAGACTTTAGATGATTCATGCTCTAAATCTCCATCCATTCAAATCATAAAGATATATATTCGCATGAGAGTCCTATGAATATTTTGTTTTAAATTTTAATTCTAAAGATATATGATATGAAGATTGATATCAATATTCTTTTACATTTTTGTATATATTTATAACGTTTTGGTCAACATTTTAATTTTAGAAAAAAAATACGATTAATATAGAAACTATCTTTTCTTACATAAAAAGAATAGAACTCATATATATATATATATATATATATATATATTAAGTATAAAAGCGACCAAGTTCATGAGTTAACTCATGATCATGAAAGATCGCTCATATAACTCATGATCTAATTGGAGTTCGATCACTAAACTCACTTATTAAATGAGTCTAAAAAATAAAGATCATACTCGTAAAAAATCGAGCTGAAATGAGCCAGCTTATGAACTATAAATCATTTTGACACCTCTAATTAATACTAGTATGATTTTATAATAAATGCGACTCTTTTATTTAACATAAACTTAAATTACAATCATTACTATTATTAATTATTCCCTCATCCCATTTTAAGTGGTGTTTTAGGTTTTGCACAAATATTAAAAAATACAAATTTTTATGTATTAGTATTAAATTAAACTAATTCAACCAAGAAAAAAGATGTAGTATACTGTAGTTGGTCAAAATTTTCAAACAACAATAAATTATATCTAGGATAAAGAGAATATCATTTAAAATGGGACAAAAGAAAAATCCCAAAACCCGTTAAAGTGGGACGGAGGAGTAGTAGTTAATATAATACCCATCACAAGCCAACTTAATTCATGATATTACTAAATGCACGTATTCTTATCTTTAAAATGATTTTACTTAACCAATTCACTATGTCACTTGATATTATTTAAAGAAGAGACTAGAGAGTACCTAAAAATCAATTAATAGTTATTACTAAGAGTGTCGAACAAAAAAAAAAGAAGTTATTACTAAGATTTTACAATAGCCAATCGTTTTAAATGTAATTGTCGTAAGCATATTATTAGTCGTTAGTTATTTTGACCTACCACAAGACAACTTGATTCATAATATCATTAATTAAGCGAACCTATCTGACTATATCTCATCTTTTAAACCATCTTACTTAACTAATATGTCACTGGATATCTTGATTAAGATATGGAGGACTAATAAAGTCATTATTGGACTAAAATGAAGGATTTCATAACGAAATCATTACTTATATTCGTTATGATATTATCCCGAAAGGTAGAAACCCACTAAAGATATTTAAGAGACTCAAAACACCCTCACACCACATGGTTCATTTTTGCATTTAAAGCAAGAAAGCAGCCTCGAGAGAAGACTTTAGATAAATCGAGTTTTGCTTAGTTAGCCAAAACGGATCTTGTGACACTCAAGTGCCCACCGATGAAGCTTAGATACACACTTTTTTGAAAGCCAAACCCTTTGATTCTGGTACTTTCTAAATTGTTAATATCACAAATTTTTAATATCACAGATCTTTAATATCACAAATTCTCGTATAGTGTCCATCATCATCATCTACATGCATGTTCGTGTTTACGTACATTAATCTGTTTGCTGCATAGATTGTAAATGAAATGACTATGATAAAATAGATACAGATACAGATGCGATGCATACTAAAACGGAAATATGTATTTACAAATGAATTAAACGAATTACTTATACTAAAAAGGAAAATATCTTAGGGATTTTTGCAGATTTGACCTATAACTCGAAATCAAACACAAAAGTAATCTTTTTTTTTTGAAATTAATTTTGGCCTATTCACTCTACAAGTTCATATAATTCACGAAAATGCCATCAATTTTTTTTTTCTTTCGAAAATGACATTTTTACTTTCTCACCCTCATCATCTTCAAGTAATTACAAGATTGACATTGTCATCAATACCCTAACCACCATGAACAACCAATTTAAAGCTCTTAATGCTTCCAAAATCGATTTACCTTTCTTATTTCTTCATTCTTATGAACTAAACACAACATCTCTCTCACTTTCTCTCCACACTGAGCTAAAAAAATCCAAGATTTTGATTCTACATTTTTATGGTTCATAAAGTCATAGAAACTAACGATTTTGGGTGGGTTACTTTCGTTTGAGATTTTGTGTGCTTGGAGAAGCCTTATGTGTGCTAAGGAAGTTATCTCACCAATTTAAGGTATGAAATCGAGATTTTTTCCAGATCTGTTCATCCAGACGACTGAATTGTAAGTCGATGCGAACGCTACATACGACTTACACGAAAGTCGCCCTGTCAATGAAAACCCATTTTGCGATTGACTTTGAAATTTGTTTTCGGGATGACTGAAATATCAGTCATCCGCTTTAGTTTGATTACAAAAAATCTCTTAAGAATCAGGCGATTGAAATTTCGATCGTCATAGGTAAGTTTTGCATTTAACTAGAATATTTGAAGTTTGGCTTTTACGGACGGTAACATTTCAGTCGTCGAGAAAATTGAAATATCAATATTTTATTAAACTTCGATGACTTACATTTTAGGCGTCATAGGTTAGTTTTACAATTGTGAAAAAACTTGACTTTTAATTATATCGGGCGACACAATTCAATTATTCGTCAGTGACTTCAATTGGTCGTTGAGTTTTATTCGAAGATTCCGTCAAACCTCGTAAATCCCGGACGATCAATTGTAAGTCATCCGACCGGACGATCAATTGTAAGTCGCCCGATATAATTAAATATTAAAGTTTTTCACAATTGCAAAACTAACCTATGACGACCGAAATGTAAGTCGCCGAAGTTTCAATAAAATATCGATATTTTTTCGCATCGACCGAAATGTAAGTCAGTCCGAAAAGTCAAACTTCAAATATTCTACCAAATGCAAAACTAACCTATGATGACTGAAATTTCACGCCCTGTGATTTTGGAGATTTTTAATCAACTAAATCGACGACCGATATTTCACCGTCCCAAATAACGATTTCAAAGTCAATTGCAAAATAACCTTCGTTGACCGACGACTGAAAGTTTAGTCGTCTGGATGACTTAGATTGAAGTCGCTTCACGCCTATCTTTAATAAATTTTCGCTTTGTTCTATGTTTGCTAATGTGTTTTATTTTGACTTTTTAGATGATGCATCGGTTACATGCGGTGTATGGAGAATGGTTGTTGGAAGATGGATGTTGAAATTTTGTGGTTGATCGTTTCAAAGGAGCGGGATGTTATTTTGAGTGAAGGTTCGACACATGCTGATCTTGTTGCAATGGCTCAAGAAGATTATAGCATGGACATGAACACGAGTCGCAGCTAACCTACACAACTCAACAGATGGCTCTGTGACCTTCCTCCTATTCATGTTACAAGTGATAAGCAAGTTCGAACTTGCTCGAGATAACTAAAACGCAGAAGCACGCCTTGTGTATCAAGCTTTGCAAGATGAGGACGGTTTCAGGAAAGGGATGAAACTGATGGGGATGAAGCTGAGTTGGAGGATGTAATATGCTTTGACACCAATGATGATTTGTTGGAAGAAGAGTTAAAATGCTTCTTAAAATGTTATATCAATAATGAGGCTACCAACATTCTTATTTATTAAGATGAGCGAAGGCCATTGGAGTTTATTATTGCATATGAGAGATTAAAAGATGAGAAAAGGCTATTGAAATATATTATTTCATTGATTTGTAAATGTGTAAACACATTGTAAGACATATATTACATCTTGGGAACAATATTACCGATTTTACAAAAAAATCACAACTAAAGGAGTACATATGCAAATCACAAAACATACCACAAACAAAACTATAATAGATCATTCCTCTACAAAGACAAGTTTGGATTCCACTTGATATGAAAGAAGCACGAGAGAAAACTCTCGGAAGTCCGACGACTTCCAAGAAGTCTTCCAGAAGTCCAGACGACTTCCAAGAAATCTTCCAGGAAGTCCAGACGACTTCCAGGAAGTCCAGACGACTTTCTGGAAGTCATCCAGACGACTAACAGGTAAGTCGTCTAGCGCATTATAGTTTAGAAGACTGAAAAGTATGTCGTCCCAGAAGTCTTCTAGATCTGAAAAACTTGCATTTCAAGCCCAGATCTGAAAAACCTGCATATCAAAAAAATTCAAATGGCTTAAAAACACAGAAAATAAGTGGAAGATTAGATATATACTTTTATAGAACACACAACGTACATATCCAAATGGAAGATGAGAACCATCTGGTTAAAAACCTAAAAAAGATAGATTAGTGAGAAAAACATGAGACAAAACTGAAAAATTCATATAAAGTTTGGTGTTTTCAAGTCAAAGAGATTAGAGTGGGTTTGGAGAGTTTTAGTTTAGGAAAAAGGTAAGAACTTTATGCAACAAAAAATTACCAAATGAAGAAAATACCACTTCCTCTACAAAGACAAGCTTGGACTCCACTTGATATAAAACAAGACAACGTCAGAAAACTTCCTGGAAGTCCAGACGACTTCCAGGAAGTCCAGACGACTTCCGGGAAGTCCACACGACTTTTGAAGTCGTCCAAACGACTAACAGGTAAGTCGTCTAGCGCATTATAGTTTAGACGACTGAAAAGTATGTCGTCCTTAAGTCTTCTAGATCTGAAAACTTGCATTTCAAGCCCAGATCTGAAAAATCTGCATATCCAAAAACGTTCAAATGGCTTAAAACAAAGAAAATGAGTGGGAGATTAGATACATCTACCTTTATAAAACATACAAAAATACATATCGAAAATTAATAGATCTACCTTTAAATGAGTGGAACCATGTGATGAAAAATCTGCAAAAACAAGATAAATTAGTGAGAAAGACATGAGACAAAAACAATAGATTGTTATAAAGTTTGGTGTTTATAAGTTCAAAGAGATTATGTAGAGGTTGGAGAATTCAGAAAGATAAACATTACATTTTGTTGCGGACATTTGAGAGAATGAGAGAATGTGTAAATTTTTCTTTATATAGGAGACAAAAATCCAATTAAGTTAAATATTTTTGATTCAGACGACTTATTTGTATGTCGCCCGGTTTAAATTATTTAGGTGGAAAAATAAAATTTCTTAAACTTTAGACGAAATATTAGGACTGACTTACTTGTAAGTCGCCCGGTTTAAATTATTCATCGGGCACTGAAATAAAAGTCGTCAAGACTTCTAAGTAAGTAGTCGGTTTAAATTATTTAAGCGGAAAATAAAATTTCTTAAATTTTAAGTGAATATTATGACGACTTACTTAGAAGTCGCCCGGTTTAAATTATTCATCGACGACTGAAATATAAATCGTCCAACCCTAAACATAACCCCTAAACTTAATTATCTAATTAAACACTTCATAAAATCAAATTAAACTTGAAAAGTTTTTACTATGCACATAAATAAACACACAGAGGTAAAATTTAATTTTTGAAAAAAATATTTCAGCTTTTCAAAATCTAACCCTAAGAATACATACAATACTACAACATATGTTTGCCAAACCCCTAAATCAAAGAATATCATGATTCACTACTTCCACTCATCTATGTTGAAAAGAAATCAATTTTATCATATTTTAATTTTTATCACTTAAAATTGTTTATAATTACATGATTTTAATTTTTTACTCATCAAAATATTTTTTTACAAAATTTATAAATTATTTTACGATAAAGTGGTTCAGACGACTTATAATTCAATACCAGACGATTTCCAACATCTCGGACAACTCGGATGACTTCATCGACTATATTCAGAAAATATATCTGTTTTTGTTTGGTCACAAAATTTGGACTGTAATTTCATAAGGATTCTAGGTTAGTTTTGCATTTGATTCAAGTTTGGGTATAGCTTTTGAGTTAAAATCAAGTTGTAAGTTAGTTTTGGCAAATTCCCCATTATCTCAGAGAGTTTTATGCTTTTCGACAATTTCTTAAGAGCTAAGCAGTATGAACGGGCCAAGATAGAGGTCAATTTTCAGCTGTTGTATATATGACCCCGACTCGTCTCGAGTGCTATCCACTCTTACTATTTAGTTCTCTTTTTGAAGTTCCTTTTTTTCTTTGTCGACCAATATATATTTAGCTTAGATCGATGACGAAAATAAAATCGTGCTATGTTTTTCTTTAAAAGGATCATGCTCCCTCAAAACCACATATATTATGTATCTAGAGAATTACTTTTAATTTTCTACAAAATATAGCGTGAAAGTTGATTTCTTCGATTTACAAACTTGTGAATAAATGTAAACTCGGATGATAATACGATGACAATATCAATTCTAACTACGATGCTAATTCTTGGTCAAACACGCTAAACCAGATGAAATCTCTCTTTGATTGTATTTAATTAGTATTAGCTATAAGCTAAAAACATATATTAACTAGTGGTTGAATGAAAATAGTTTATCTGATTAATTATAGCTGTATTTAGTTGTTTTTTCTTTAGGTTTTATATATAGATATGTTAAAATAACTAAGGGAAACATATATTATACACACAACAGCTCCAAATTATCTTAAATCTTTGTTTGATATAGTTGTTTCTCTCGGATTCCAAATTATCTTAAATGTAGGTTTGGTTAAATCCTATCGCCATTGTCACTTTGAAAACTATATAAAAATCATTTGCCTAGATGAGCATGAATTTTTGATCTTTTTCATTTGTAATAAGACTTTAGATTTAATACTTAAAAATAGTTGTATAGACAAAATACAATTATATATTGTGTTATAGCATACAAGTATACAGCCAATAGCTTGCTACTTGTTAGCAGACTGGGCTAAGAATTTTCAAAATATATATTTGACTTTGGTCACAATAACATGCGCCTGAGTCCATTACTTCCTTTCATGCGCACAAAAACAATGAGATGAGAGGAAGTTTCAGAAAGAAAAAAAGGAACAATGAGAGGATATTTTGTTTACTTATTATACCGACATAAAAACAAAAGCCAAATGGAACTTCGTCGAAATCCAGAGCGGGCAAAAAACGACATCCTTTCCAACTGCCCAGTGATATCTGTTGTTGAGAGCGAGTGGCGAGTCTGATATAACGTTTTGTCATCTGGCCGTTATATGTCACGGCGTTAATAGTCAACAAAGCTATTTTACTTCGACTTCTAGAGAAAATATCTGCTAGTCGTTGTTTTGAAAAAAAAAAAAAAATATCTGTTAGTCGTTATAGTTAAACAACCAATGTCATTGTCACGTGAACATACGAAAATGTTTTATCACATAGATGTGTGATATAATTATGGGCTTTAGCCCAGCCCCAAATCTAACAACAATGGTTTATCAAATCAAGTTGGATTCATTGATTCTATTAAACTCGACAGAATACATCTGGACCTGGTGTTACCAGTTAAGGTTTTAGCTTTCATGTATCAAATCAATGCTAATGTAGTCTTTTTTTTTGGTAAAAGTGCTAATGTATTCTTAAGTCGAAAACAAAGAAAGAGCTTCATCGTCTTCTCTATTATTGAATCTTTTAGTTTGACTTCCATAGTATTAGAGCCATTGATTAGTTAAATAAAACACTGCTATATATGTGCACTATTACAATACCAACTATATTATACTAGATGCCGGTCCGCGCTACGCGCGGATTATGTTCTAAAAATTGGTTTTGTTTCAATTTTTGAAACTAAAAAGTATTTTTATGACTTAATCTTATACTTTAAAAATATAAGATGATAACACGCCAAAAATAAAGACGAAAAAATGTTGTTTGAATTAGTAAATTTTATTTTGTTTTAAAGTTTCTTCTTTTAAGAAGATGAATCTTTGATAATAATTTTAGTCAGTTTTTTTGTATGTTTATTGAGTCTTTAGTGTTGTTTTTAAGTACAAAACATAAATATTCATTTTGTTTTACGATAAATAATTATAATAATTTATTTAAGCTGTTAACTTGTTGTTTTATACTACAATCTTCATATTTTCAAAAGAGGCTTTTTGTGAACATTTTATTTAGCTAACTCACAAAAATTAGTTGTAAGAAACCGATTCAATTTTTGAGAGGTGTTTTTTTCTTCTTATGTATAGTAACTCAGTTAAGAACCAATCTTTAAACCTTTGGTAGGGGTAGAATAGGCTCTCTTGAAAAGATTTATGTTATAGTTTATTTGTGAGCGATAAAGAAATCGAGTGATTGGTAAAAGACATAGTCATAGATATTTTGAAAGGAAATAAAAATTAATTTGTTATTAATTCTTTAACTTAGCATATTAATATTTGTGATTAAAGATACTATTAATTTTCTGATGCCATGCACCAGATTTTCTACTATATTATAAATACATATTTTGATTGTTAATATGTATTTTAACAGATTTCATACTAACACTATTATTCATTTTCTACCCAAAAATGCTAACTCACGATCCTTAATAGTTACTTGAATGCTGACAACAAAATACTTCAAAAAATTTAAACAACTCTTTCTTTTACCAATATATCTGCAAGTTACTTTTTATTTAATTTTGATAAATAACTTGGATTCAATATTTTACCGTTGGAAAATTATGCAAAGGTGGTCTTAAATCACATAATTAGTGGAGTTATGGGAAAACTGCATATTATTTATTTCTCACATCCTTACTACAAACGTGGCTGTATTCAGTATAAATATTATCGTCATTTTCTTTTCAGACGAATTCCATGATTTATTTAATTTTGAGTTCCATATACTCGAACCAATCTCTCGGAGAATGCACTATGCAAGTAAAAGCAACTTTGATGCTACTCAATTGATAAAGTAAGAAGTAGTAGTTTTTTTAGTAATTTCTACAAACCTCTCAGTCTCATCAGGAAAAACATGTGAGCCATATACTTAGGCCATCACATTTGAAAGGAACATGCCAACAAAATGATATTATAAGACGTGACAGTAGAGAAATGCTCTACCTTAAAAAAAGAGTTCCATAAACCGCATGTGATGTAAAAGATAAATTGAAGAACAGGCCAGCTTACTATGTAAAACTTGTTGAAGAGTATATGACATGGGACTGTTTGTGATAGAATAAAAGTCATAGACTCGTAGTTGAACACGGTAAGCTCTATAATGCGAAGAAGTCAGACTCTAGAAATTATCCAGCTTGATTGTGTCCCCTCCGCTTGATACGTCTTTCTCTCTGAAAAGCTCCACAGATCTGAGTATCATTTTTTTCTGAACAGACACTAAATATATTTTCCACAACCTCTAGATACAATGTAGGCATTTATGAGTTTTCGGCTTTTAGCTGCAAAACAAATTAAAAATGACAAAACATTAATGCCATAAGCACTACAATATCTAAAACACAGACATTACAAACCTACTTTACCTCTTCTTCTTAACCTCCAATTATCTAGGTCTGCTGGTATCAACACTTCTCCCATAATCAGCTGTAAGATCTCAGCAAGAACTCCCTAGAGAAACACAGAGAAAGTTACTTGATGGTACCGCACAAAGCAAAAAAGAAAAGAAAAAGAAAATGGTTCTTTATCAATTGAAATCCACGTTACCTTGTCATAAGAAAGTGTTTTCTCGGAGAACATGCATTGCTGTAATTTTCAAATTGGTTAGGAGTTATACCAACTCAAACAGTACAATAGCTCATGGTTAAATTTGTAACATTTAGTTACCATTTTCTCTGCACATGTATTTTGACTCGCTAAGTTATCTGATCAAATATACAATCAGGAGTTATGGTCTGAGAATCAAAATGAGAAAAAAACGATTTAACCAAACTAAAATGGACAGATAATAATAACAGAAATTTAAAAACTACACCTTACACTCTGGTGGAAAATGAGTAGGCCAGTCGATAAAATTAATTCATTTTAGCTGAGGATAGTTATTTGCGGAGCACATGGCACGTTACGTGTTGGAGTCGAGCTTGACTTCGCTTCCATACCTCGACCATTTGGATACAGAATTGACTGGGCCAGTTTGTGTCTCATATCCTCTCATAAAATTTTGTTGCGGATTACTCACTCAATCCAGACCCGGAGCTCTATAGTCTACCCTAGAGAATCATAATTTGCCCAAATTAGAAGAAGAAGAAGAAAGAAAATTATATCACCTTCTTATGGTGCTGGAATCTCGCCTCTGTTTCATGGCTTCTGCTTGGTTGCGTCACAGAATCTGAAGAAAGTTAAATGAAACGAAGCATATTGCATCAGAACTTAGGTTATTTACCTATTTTATGGACTCTGTTTCATGGCATGCCTATGAATATCAGCTTCGCTAAGAACAACATCGTTTAAGAAAACAGCTTCCAGGACTGTGGTAGTAGATTTCGAAGATTGTCAGCAATTGATGTGGTGTGATTTGGTTTGGTTTGGGTACTATGGAATACGTCAGGAGCCAAAGACATGAGTATACATAGATATTTGTAGAGGTGGGGGAACTGAAGGGTCCGTTGGCAATGCTACTGAAATTAAGAGTGTCTTAAATAATCCAATCAGAGCAGTGCAGTTAAGCCGAAGCTTCTCAACGGCTGGCGTTAGAGTTTCTGGTGAGGTAGAAGAGGAGTTAGGCCGTCAACGCTGGAAAAGGGAAGGCTATTAATAGGTTACAGCATGGGCTTTTATAAATGTAAACACACCCAAATGAAAACATAGATTTGTGACCCAAACAATTTTTGGTGACATGGACAAATGATTAGCTAGGAATATTTATCCTATGTGGACAGCTTAAGAAGACTTGATATCTTGCTTTTAGTAGTGTTTTGATTACAAATTTACAATACTTTTTTTACCCATTGTTACAATCAGTTTTTAGTGATTATTTTGAACTCTTCAGTATTTCAGTTCTTGTTGTGTATAGAAAATAATATGAGAATCGTCAAAAGCTAATAAAGCATGGCTTGTAAATCCACATCGTTGTCCAATCTCCTTGACTCCAGTATCTCCTCCTTACCCTTCTTTATAAAAGCTTTGAATTTTCTATTCATCTCTTCCAGACTCGGCAACATCTCCTTCCTCATCTTCACCGGCTGCGTCACCGTGGGAGACAATATTGGATAATTATTAGTCACGTCCCTGAAAGTCTCCGATTCCCTCAAGACAAGTTGTGTCTCCCCGGCGTCAAGTCTGAGAGTCTCTTGCCTCCAGGAATATTGACCAGTCAACTGTGTTGACTCTAGTTCCTCCGTTACCATCATCTTCGGCGTGTTCTCGTGCCGCTTTGGTTTCACCACTCTCGCCGCCTTCCTTTTGTTACCTTTTGAAGTCACTTTGACGTGGCTGAATCTTGCCGAAAATAGCGGCTTCTTAGTCTCTGTTTGGGCCGCTATCGTGGGCGCTTTATTCAGAAGCTCATCTCCACCGTTGTTGATCAGTTCTGAAATCTCCTCCTCCTTCTCTTCACATACAACGTCTGATCTATCCACATCCGTGACAACGATCGGCGGTGGTGGAAATATGGCCACAAAATGACCATCCATATCAACGTCCTTCACCTCACAATCCTGGTCACCGGTGCTCTGGAAGTACTTGGAAGAAGCTACAATCGTTGTAACGATTATAAAGTTGATGATGACGAAGAGGTAAGGTGGTTTCAGCCACGAGAGAAATGAACACCAAAGGATTGGGAACCGAGATAAGGAGAACTCTACTGCGATAGGAGCACAAGAGTTTACAAACAGAGACATAGCGATGATTACGGTTGAGACAACCGCCACCTTGATCGACATAATTGGCGAAGCCATTTTCCTATTTGTGTGTTTCTCCGTCTATAGACTTTTGATGTTATATAGGTGCATGGGGTTCATGGAAAACTTAGGCTATTGTTCTATAACACCGTTGGATCTAAAGCATGCGAAGATGGACGGTTGGTATTGAATAAGGCCATGGGTCAAGTTAGGTGACATCCTTTGTAAGACGTGGCCTTCTGCATATTTTTTTTTTTAATTACTGGCGTATGATTTTGTTGCATACGTGCAGCTAGTGGATAAAAGAACGAAATGTCACGTGTCAGTTCTGCAATCTCTAAAGTGTTGTAATAAGAAAATAATCTAAACACTGTAATTCTTTTTATAGATCCCAAGCTCAAACAGATCCAGACAAATCTCTTGGAAGAGCATGACCTACGGATAGGTTCGCACACCGGATTTTTAAATAGACCGAAAGTAAAGATCCATGTCTATATGAGATTTCTAGAGATTATTGTGCAGTTCTCTCTAGCAGGGTTCCAACTTGCAACATGGGCCATGACTTGTTTTCGTTGGTAATGAATGTAAATGACCTTGTATTTAATTGGTTTCCCCTATGCTATATTCATTTGCGAGGAGCCAACGAAACGTGATAGTATGTATGCCTCTTGTGTGGCTTTATCTTTCTTTCTTTTGTTGTGTCTTGTGTGTGTAGCCATTTAGTAATCAAGATAATTGTGTGATACAAACTAAGACACATCCATTAAGACGTTTTTGTTAGGGTTACACACATAAACCGCAGGGTGGCCCCGTATACCACTTACGTTACTGATCACAAGTGACAACCACAAATTTGATTCAACGTTTCAGTTTTATTCTTGGTCCATACTTTCACTATAAAAAATAAGACTACGCCAAACAAATAAATAAAAGCATGCTTGGATTTTACTTCAGTAAACATATAATTTCTACATAGTAATTTGATTTAAATTTCTTGTTATAAATCCATTCAAAAATAATGATCGATATTCTGAACATGCATTGGAAACAAACTAATTACGAAAGAATAAGAACAACAAGGAGTATTTCAAGAAAACAAGGGAAGATAACGCTCCTATCTCTCCAACTTTCCTCTCGAGAAACAAATCGAAATCAGATAACGCTCCGGCGTCCGGCAAGCGACAGTTGGACACAAAACTATCTTTAACGAGAAAATATCTATTTGATGCCTTTACATTTCGTAAATGAAAGATGAGATACAACAACTAAACTAAACTAAAGCCAATCAGGGTGCTTTGTTTATCCTTGACTTTCCACATTTGTCATTTCCTTGTTATTAGCGTCTAAGAAAATGCAATTGAAATTTGAATAGACAAAAACAAAACAAACACCATAATTAAACCGAAAGACCACGACGAGCCACTTCTATGTCCTGTCTCATCGACTCGAACCTTTCGTCGTTGCATTTTTATAAACGCTTCAGCTCTTATATTCAGCTCATTTCGACTCCGTGACACCGCCGGCGACAGGTAATACTTGGTTCTGTCACTAAACGTCTCCCCTTTCTTCAAACCGGGTTGTTTTGTCTTGTTGGAATCTTCAACGCCAAGTCCGAACGTGTCTGGTCTCCGGTAATAGCTAGTCAACGGTTTCCCTTCCGTTATCATCTTCCACGTGTTCTCAAGTGTCTCCTGCCGCTTTGGCTTCGCCACTCTCAACGCTTTCAAAGAGTTTCGTTCTGAAAAAATTTTAGAATGCACAGCACACCTTTTAATAAACAGAGTAGATTTCATTCTCACTTATAAGACCTAACTTGTAACGTACGCCAAATTTTTAAAATATTTATTCTCTAATTGTATTCACATATTTACCTGCAGTGGTGGTCTTGACCAGTTTGCGTTGGCCGATCCTAGCAGAAACAAGAGGCTTCTCGACCGGAGTCATTTTTTCCGGTTTGGCCACCACCACTAAACACCTCTCCTCCTCCTCTACTTTTACCGCCGCTTCTGCTAGCTTCTCCGTAACTACCTCCGGTCTCTTGTTCTCCTTTGGCGGCGGAGTTGCGGCGACGAAGCTGAAATCTTCATCCTTCGTGGTCTCCGACCGCCGTGGTTGAGCACGGTGGACGTTCTGCTCATGATTCTGAAACTTATGGTCGACGCTGTATGAACCCTCGTGGTCTTTGCCGTCGGGGTTTGTGATGACCTGGTAATACATGGATGAAAATCCTATCATGGCGATGATGACGTTGGTGATGACGTAGAGGTAAGGTGGTTTCAGCCACGAGAGAAAGGAACTGAAAAGGATGGGAGCTCGAGAGAAATCTAGTGCCACAACAGGGACTATGATTTTTAGTTGCATAGCCATAGCCACGACGCCGGTAGAGATTAGCACCGGTTTAATCCATGACGCCATTTTTTTCCGATCTAGTCTCTCTCTCTCTCTGGATTTATCAAGTGGTGTATGGTTGTTGTCACGCTGTTAGCTGAGATAGTCTATCGTTTATTTATAGAGAGGGGACTAGTGGGATAGCTGATCAACAACGTTAGATCTTAGATTAGATATATGAACGGTCAAGATCGTATCAGATAGTAGGTTCATCCCCTACACAACAGAACACCAGCAGGGAATAAAAACTTTTTTAATTGGTTGGGTCTTATTGAGACGTAAACAAAACCTCACGTGTCTACACTCATCTCTCTCAACTATATTATATAAATAAATAAAATGATGATTCTCTTTTTTTTTAACGTCGATATTCTCTTATTATTCGCGGACACAAAACAAAATTTTCTCTTATTAGTCAAACCTAGTATGAGTGTTTATTCGTATAATTCCATATTGTTGTTTCCAGTATTTACCCACGCTACGGCCACGTCTTTTTAGCTTTTATATGCCTTCTTTTATTTTCATTGTAAAATAAAATAAAAATTTTACAATGAAAATAAAAATTTGAATATGTAGTGGTCGACAAAATCGAAAACATGTATAAAGCGATTTTAAAAGTCACTTTGTTACTACATATAATTTTTTTTTTGAAACTATAAGTTTTTTTTTTGAAACTGACTTTCGAAACTACATATAAGTTATACATTCTTCTAAATTATTGATGATCTACATTCAGTGACTGTGCATATATGTAAGAAGTTTTAATTTATCTAATATAAATATATATATATAATTAATATTGGTCTCTTAGTAATTTAGTATCAAACGATATTGTGACACTTTATGTGTGGATAAACAAATAAAACGAATAATACACTTGTCTTGTCAAAGTAAAATCATTTTCCTAAAAGATATTAGTGGCCTAAAGTAGAGACTTCGTTTTTTAGTCATTAGTATTCCCTCTCATATTTTAGGATTTTCACACTTATTATATAGCATATTAAAGTTTAGTTATTAATGTATATTTTTTTGTAATTTATATTTTTTATATTTCTAAACCAATGATATTTTTAAAAAATGCAATTAATATTTTTGAAATCCACAATTTTTAATTATCAATTGACAAACATTTTATTGAAAATACAAAAAAATACATCTTTTTGAAACATATATTTTTCCTAAAGCATTCATTTTCTGAAACGAAGATAAGAGCACGGAGGATTTTAGACTAGAATCCTTAGCAAAATAATATTAAGATATTTGGTGGGATCCATATTTTATTAAGGATTGAGACCATAAAATCCTTAATTAAGGATTGATTGTTAGCAAATACTTACACTATTCGCAGGTCCCACGACACGTGATGACCCACGATTAGTTCAGTTTTTAATTTTTTTAATAAAATGGATAAATAATAATAATAATAATAAAAAATTCTAAATTTTTTTGAAATTTAATATTTTTTTAATGATTTGATTGAAAATATTTGGAACAAATTTGGTAATGAAGAAGATGTATAACTATTGTATGTTTGTTTTTAATTATTGAATAAATAAAAACTTTAAATTTAAAGAAATTTAATAATTTTAAATTCCTAAGGACTCCACATTGGGTAACACTATTGGATATGTATTTTTGAATTAAGTCTTTCACTATTCAAAAAGCAAAAAAAAAATATATATATAATAATGCTAATGACTCCAATGGTGAGTAACACTATTGGAGTTGTTCTAAGTATGATTTTATAATAAATGCCACTCATTTATTTAATTTAATTTAAATTTAAATTATAAATCGTTACTATTATTCATTAGTAGTTAATATAATACCCATCACAAAACAACTTAATTCATGATATTACTAAATGCACGTTTTCTTATCTTTAAAATGATTTTACTTAACCAATTCACTATGTCACTTGATATTATTTAAAGTAGAGACTAGAGAGTACCTTAATAGTTACTACTAAGATTTTTCAATAGCCAATCGTTTTAAATGTAATTATCGTATGCATATTATTAGTCGTTACTCGTTAGTTATTTTTACCTACCACAAGACAACTTGATTCATAATATCATTAAGCGAACCTATCTCTTATCTTTTAAACCATCTTACTTAACTAGTTTATCACTGGATGTCTTGATTAAGAAATGGATGACTTATAAAGTCACTGGACAAAAATGAAAGATTTCATAACGAAATCATTACTTATATTCGTTATGATATTATCCCGAAAGGTAGAAACCCACTAAAGATATTTAAGAGACTCAAAACACCCTCACACCACATGCCTCATCTTTCATATTTGCATTAAAAGCAAGAAAGCAGCCTCGAGAGAAGACTTTTTAGATAAATCGAGTTTTGCTTAGTTAGCCAAAACGGATACTGTGACACTCAAGTGCCCACCGATGAAGCTTTGATACAAACTTTTTTGAAAGCCAACCGCTTTGATCGTGGTACTTTCTAAATTGTTAATATCACAAGTTCTCGTATAATGTCCATCATCATCTACATGCATGTTCCTGTTTACGTACATTAATCTGTTTGCTGCATAGATTGTAAATGAAATGACTATGATGATATGGATACAGATACAGAGGCGATGCATACTAAAAACGGAATATGCATATACAAATGAATTAAAGGAAGTACTTATAATTAAAAGAAAAAATAGGTTTATCACATTGTGGCCACCGTCTGAAAATGGTGTGCACGTGGGTCTCGTGGATTGGTCGGTTATCCAAAAAAAAAAAAAAAAAAAACAATGTCTTAAGAGCTAAGCAATATGAACGGGCTAAGATAGAGGTCAATTCTCAGCTGTTGTATATTTGACCCCGACTCGTCTCGTGTGCTATCCACTCTTACTATTTAGTTCTCTCTTTTTTTCTAAGTTCTTTTTCTTTGTCGACCAATATATATTTAGCTTAGATGACGAAAATAAAATCGTGCTTTGTTTTTCTTAAAAGTTATCAAGCTCCCTCAAAACCACATATATCTAGAGAATTACTTTTATTTTTGTTTCATTTTTTCTACAACAATATAGCGGGAAAGTTGATTTCTTCGATTTACAAACTTGTGAAAAATGTAAACTCGGATGATAATACGATGACAATATCGATTGTAACTACGATGTTAATTCTTGGTTAAACACGCTAAAGCAGATGAAATCTCTCTTTGATTGTATTTAATTAGTGTTAGCTATAAGCTAAAAATATATATTAACCAGTGGTTGAATGAAAATAATTTATCTGATTACAGTAGTATTTAGTTTTTTTTTCTTTAGGTTTTATATAGATATGTTAAAATAACTAAGGGAAACATAATATTATACACACAACAGCTCCAAACTATCTTATCTTTGTCTGATATAGTTGTTTCTCTCGATTCTATTTAAATTTATGAATTAAATTCAGAAATATCTAAACAAGACAGTAGGTTTGGTTAAATCCTATCGCCATTGTCCCTTTGAAAACTATATAAAACTTGAATTTTTTTTTTTAATTTGTAATTAATAAGACTTTAGATTTAATACTTAAAATAGTTGTATAGACAAAATACAATTATATATTGGCTTATAGCATACAAGTATACAACCAATAGCTTGCTACTTGTTAGAAGACTGGGATAAGAATTTTCAAAAGCTATATTTGACTTTGGTCACAATAACATGTGCCCCGAGTCCATTACTTCATTTTATGCGCACAGAAACAATGAGATGAGAGGAAGTTTCAGAAAGAAAAAAAAGGAACAATGAGAGGATATTTTGTTTGCTTATTATACCGACATAAAAACAAAAGGCAAATGGGAACTTCGTCGAAATCCAGGGCGGGTTAGAAACGACATCGTTTCGTTTCCAACTACCTTGTGATATCTGTTGTTGAGAGTGAGTTGCAAATTACTATAGCGGTTGTGGGAGTTTGCGGATACGGGTGATTGCGGTTTTAAATGTTTTATAGAGATTTGTATGACTGGTACATTGGTTAGAAATTATTGCGTTTGCGGGAATTTTATAACTGGTAAACTACCAAACGCAACGACTGTTAAATAATAAATTAACAATATTTACATTTTATATAATTATAAAAGTATTAAAAATCATAATATTATAATAAATATAAACTTTATATTTATAAAATCATAATATTAAATTTTTAAAAATTATGGAAAATATTTTTGTTTTAGAGTTTTATATCTAATCTATTAATTTAGGGATTGATTTTTATCTACCATAAGTAAGTCATAGTAGAACCACTTAAATAATTAGTAGATATGACATATTTGATTATTTACATTAATAATAAACCAACTATAAATTTGATTTTTTTTTTAATTATAACAAAATCTGTTGAGAAAGAATCTAACAAAATCTTACTTAAAATTTTAAATAGTTTATAAAATAACACATTAATTAATTTCGTAATTAGTAATATAACATTATTATAAATCAAATTTAGCTAAAATTTTATTATAAAACAAGAAAATAAAAATTAGATACTATTTTTTTATAAATTGTATAATTATATTCTATATTATATAAAAATCTAAGTGATATATGACTTAAATATGAAAATATATTAAATAGGTAAATTAACAAAAAGAAATTTTGAAATTGTTTCATTTAAATAAATTATCACTCATCTATTTTTTTAAAACTCTCAACAATATATTGTTTAAAATATAGAATATACAAGAATATAGTCGTATATAACAACATTTAGTTCATACTTTATTTAAAAAATATGTTATTGAAATTTTAGTAATTCATTTAAAATATTAATGACAAATCAAATAGAAAATAATGTATAACAAAATCTATTAAGAAACAAATAAAAAATATTACCAAAATTCAAATATTTGTTTTATAAAATAATGTATTAATGCAATAAAAATATAATTTAAAATTCATGTAATCCTCCAAACTCAAAATTAGTTGTGTCATTTTTCAAAGTTTTATTATACTTAATTTTAAAATAAATAGTAAATAATAAAAATTAATAAAAAGTAAATATATTAAACAAATCAGTATATATTAATAATGCCGAATAAAAAATATTAAAAATAATATTATAGAGTTACACAATATATATACTAAAATGGAAATTATGTATTTTAAAATTTGTAATAATATAAAATATATTTATAAAGTGAAAAATATCCGCATCGAAGTCTTGGTTAAAATCTAGTTATAAATTAAAATATAATATAATATGTATACATTTTACCATTTCTATTATTTCAATTTAAAATTTTTATTGAATATTTTAGTTTTATTTTTATTTTTTAAGAAAAAATTTACCCTCATGAACATAAAGCATTGGAATCAGCTTTTGATTTTAAGAGGTTCGGAGCGGTTTGAAACGATTTATAGTATTTTCTGTAATTGTTTCAAAGCATAGCATAAACCTAAAAAATTTGCATTTTAAGTGGTATCTTTTGCGGTTGGTATCGGAAAACCAGCCAGACCCTTAGGGTATGATTGACAGAGCATTAGCATAAGCATTATGCTCGTCATTATCCAATTTAAATTTATCACAAAAGCATTTACAAGAGCATTTACAAGATGATAATGCTCTCCAAATGCTCTTTACTCAATGCTCTCATATGAAGCTTTTGGTAGAGCATTTGCAGTTAGAATATATAAAAATTTAAAAATAATTATATATAATTAATATATTTTATTTAATAATATAAAAAATTATGTTCATAATAAAAAATAAATTTACATTTAAAAAAATAAAAGTTGTGATTAATGATTTTAACTTTTTAAAAAGAACAATATTTCACATTTGAAATATAATATAACTTATATAATTACACATATCATTCATTATTTTTAATAAATAAAATAAAATAATATATATCTATATATTATATATTAGAAATTAAACATATCTATATTATTTATAAAAAATAAATTATATGTCATATATTAATTTTTCTGATAATATTATATGAATCATTTACTGCTCTACCAATAGATAAATAATGATAATTTATATATAAATTATATATATAATAAGTTTATTTTATTTAATAATATAAAAAATATTTTTATATCCAAAAATAAATTTATATTTTAAAATAATATTTACATTTATTTTTTAAATAATAATATTTTATATTTAAAATTTAATTTAATTTTATAATTAAATAAGATTCATTATGTTTTAATAAAAAATATATTATTAATATATATTATAATTTAATATATATTATTTTAAAATAAATATATTATATACTAACTTTTATGATAATTCTAAAATTTTATATGTTCTTCTTCTACCAATCACTTTATTAAAAATTTAATGAGATCATATACTGAAGATATCATGCTTCAAGATACCGCTATCAAAGATACCGCCTACAAAGATACTACTACTGCTTCTTTATCTGTTGTACCAATCGAGGCCTTAGTATAACGTTTTGTCATCTGGCCGTTATATGTCACGGCGTTAATAGTCAACAAAGCTATTTTACTTCAGAGTTCTAGTGAAAATATCTGCTAGTCGTTGTTTTGAAAAAAAAAATATCTGTTAGTCGTTATAGTTAAACAACCCATGTCACGTGATCATACTAAATGTTTTATCACATAGATGTGTGATATAATTATGGGCTTTAGCCCAGCCCCAAATCTAACAACAAAGGTTTATCAAATCAAGTTGGATTCATTGATTCTATTAGATTCGACAGAATACATCTGGACCTGGTGTTACCAGTTAGGGTTTTAGCTTTCATGTATCATATCAATGCTAATGTAGTCTTTTTTTTTGGTAAAAGTGCTAATGTATTCTTAAGTCAAAAACAAAGAAAAAGCTTCATCGTCTTCTCTATTATTAAAACTTTTAGTTTGACTTCCATAGTATTAGAGCCATTGATTAGGTAAATAAAACACTGCTATATATGTGCACTATTACAATACCAACTATATTATATTACAAATTTACAATACTTTTTTTACCCATTGTTACAATCAGTTTTTTAGTGATTATTTTGAACTCTTCAGTATTTCAGTTCTTGTTGTGTATAGAAAATAATATGAGAATCGTCAAAAGCTAATAAAGCCTGGCTTGTAAATCCACATCGTTGTCCAATCTCCTTGACTCCAGTATCTCCTCCTTAACCTTCTTTATAAAAGCTTCGAATTTTCTATTCATCTCTTCCAGACTCGGCAACATCTCCTTCCTCATCTTCACCGGCTGCGTCACCGTGGGAGATAATATTGGATAATTATTAGTCACGTCCCTGAAAGTCTCCGATTCCCTCAAAACAAGTTGTGTCTCCCCGGCGTCAAGTCTGAGAGTCTCTTGCCTCCAGGAATATTGACCAGTCAACTGTGTTGACTCTAGTTCCTCCGTTACCATCATCTTCGGCGTGTTCTCGTGCCGCTTTGGTTTCACCACTCTCGGCTCCTTCCTTTTGTTACCTTTTAAAGTCACTTTAACCGGTTTACGGTGGCTGAATCTTGCCGAAACTAGCGGCTTCTTAGTCTCTGTTTCTTCCGTTAACGTGGGCACTTTATTCAGAAGCTCATCTCCACCGTTCTTGATCAGTTCTGAAATCTCCTCCTCCTTCTCTTCACATACAACATCCGATCTATCCACATCCGTGACAACGATCGGCGGTGGTGGAAATATGGCCACAAAATGACCATCCATACCAACGTCCTTCACCTCACAATCCTGGTCACCGGTGCTCTGGAAGTACTTGGAAGAAGCTACAATCGTTGTAACGATTATAACATTGATGATGACGAAGAGGTAAGGTGGTTTCAGCCACGAGAGAAATGAACTCCAAAGGATGGGGAACCGAGATAAGGAGAACTCTACTGCGATAGGAACACAAGACTTTACAAACAGAGACATAGCGATGATTACGGTTGAGACAACCGCCACCTTGATCGACAAAATTGGCGAAGCCATTTTCCTATTTGTGTGTTTCTCCGTCTATAGACTTTTGATGTTATATAGGTGCATGGGGTTCATGGAAAACTTAGGCTATTGTTCTATAACACCGTTGGATCTAAAGCAAGCG
The DNA here is from genome assembly GCA_016771965.1 of Brassica carinata. Classification (NCBI taxonomy): domain Eukaryota; kingdom Viridiplantae; phylum Streptophyta; class Magnoliopsida; order Brassicales; family Brassicaceae; genus Brassica; species Brassica carinata. The sequence continues at coordinate 4,700,807 of CM028699.1, forward strand.
AAGATGGACGGTTGGTATTGAATAAGGCCATGGGTCAAGTTAAGTGACATCCTTTGTAAGACGTGGCCTTCTGCATATTTTTGTTATTACTGGCGCATGATTTTGTTGCGTACGTGCAGCTAGTGGATAAAAGAACGAAATGTCACGTGTCAGTTCTGCAATCTCTAAAATGTTGTAATAAGACTATACACCGTAATTCTCTTAGTCTACTTATAAATTTATAATGACATTTTTTATATTTCATGAGTAAATCCCAAACCCAAACAGATTCAGAATAGTGTTTTGGAAGTGTGTGATTGACGGATATGTTCGCATACCGGACTTACAAATTAATGAACTGAAAACAAGGGTCCAATATCCGTATGGAGTGTCCAAAGACGATCCTGCAACAGTTACCTCTAACAGAGTTCGATTTCCTAACATAGGGTCCATGACTTGTTTTTGTTGGTAACGAACGTAAATGACCTTGTATTTAATTGGCTTCCCCTTAGGTCTCACTCCCGATGCTATATTCATTTGCAAGGAGCCAACGAGACGTGATAGTATGTGTGCCTCTTGTGTGGTTTTATCTTTCTTTTTCTTGCTGTGTGTGTAGCCATTTAGTAAACAAGATAATTGTGTGATACAAACTACGACACATCCATTAAGACGTTTTTGTTAGGGTTACACACAAACCGCAGGGTGGCCCCGTATACCACTTACGTTACTGATCACAGTGACAACCACAAATTTGATTCAAAGTTTCAACGTTTCAATTTTATTCTTGCCTTCTTGGTCCATACTTTCATTTTCTTGGTCCATACTTTCACTATAACATATTTTTTCTCTTAAAATAAGACTAGGCCAAATAAATAAATAAAAAAGCATGCTTGGATTTTACTTCAGTATACATCTTAATTCTACATATTAATTTGATTTGAATTTCGTGTTCTAAATCCATTCAAAAATAATGATCGATATTCTGAACATGCATTGTAGGGCTGAGAATTATTATCCGAGATCCGGATCCGCCCCGAAAATAGGATATCTGGGATGCCCAGATCCGGATAGTATAGTGTCGGATCCGTCGAATCTGGATCCGTATAATTGGATTTTTAGATCCGGATATCCGGATCCGTTTTTTTAATATATTAAATTTAAAATCTTATTAATAATTATAGTTGATTTTTTAATATTTATACATAAAATTAGTCTTATAATATTATATTTTAATTTTTAATAATATTATATGCATAAATACATCCATAAATTTTGTAAAAATATTTAATTTATGTAATATTTATATATTTTTGTATTTTAAAAAATATTTTTATTTTTCTAAATTATTTTGACAGATCCGGATCCGAATCCGGATATTCGCAGGTATCATGATATCTAGACGGATATCCGAAATCTGGAAGGCACAGATTCAGATCCAGATACTAAAATCACGGATCCGACGGATACGGATTCGGATCTGGATACTCCAAATATCCCGGATATCCGGATCCGTCCCAGGCCTAATGCATTGGAAACAAACTAATTACGAAACTGATTTTGTATATTTTTTTTTATTATTAAAATGCTCCATTTTGGACTTTATCACACTACGGATAAAATGAAAAAAGATCTCCAACTTTAGATAAATAGAAGGCGTTTTCTCAGCAATAATTATTGGATCAGACAATTTATTTTGTTTTTTTTTTTTTGTGAAAGGATGAAACAATTTCATAATGTTTATTTCCTTAAGAGGTGGCATATATTGGACCGTCATTCACGGAAAGCTGGCCTGATGGGGTTTAAAAGATCTCTCCTGTCCCTAGCTCTGCTATAATTAGATCGAGGAGAATGAGCTTTTTTGATTGGCGTTTTAACATTTCTATATGAAATGCAAACAAAAACTTAAAATGTTACATAAAATGTTACATTCCTTGAGTTTATAATAAAGATTTGTTATAAAAGCTGCAACTTGTGATGATGCCCAAAATGTATGAGAGTTTCTGACAAGACTCTTGAAACATTACGAATTTGATTAACATATGTGATTATTAATACATGTTTCAACATTCTCCAATTGTTTCAACGGCAGCAAAAGATCCAAACGCTTCGAAAAGCTTCGCTATCAAAAGGACACAACAGAATTTTCTGTAGCTCCCCTCTTGCTCGTTTCTTCGTAGTTCTAGTGCTTCGTAAACATAATGTGATTGATAAATGTTTCTTGTTACTAAAAGACAAACATTATCTGATTGTTACACGCAATTTCAAACCGTAACAGAAGCTCCAAAAACATTGAATGTTCAAAGAAACAACACAAATCCCTCTTTAACTACCGGGTACTCTTGATCCCTCTTGCTTGTTTCTTCTTATCCCTTTTCTTCATAGTTTTGGTGCTTGACTTGTGTCTCCGGTTCTGCTTTGAAGGTTTGGATTTCCTCAGAGGCGCTGGCTGTGATGTGGAAGCTTTGGCCGTAGAACCAGATTCTGTTGATTGGGTCTTTTCCCTGCGAACAGGCTCGTCCTGTTCACGAGATATCTCGCTTGTTGTCACGGTTACTTTCAGCTCCCTGTATCATACATTGTCGTTCCTTTCATCCACAAAGAAACACAACAAACATCAGAACATGGCCAATCAAAGCAAAAAAAAACCATACTAAGGACAAAGCAAATAAAGAAAAAAATCAACTACTGTGTGATGTAGAAATCTCTTCCACAAACAAAATGTGAAATTTATTCATATAGAAAACTAAAGTGATTAGGAAAAAACTACCAGAAGTTGAAGCATCAGGCTCTGCCTCTTTGTTCTCAGCATCCTTCTTCTCATCAGCTTCTCCATCTTCAGTCTCCTCACCAAGACCTGCGACCATCATCTCTTCCAATTTCCTCTGCAAAGCTCAGATACAAGATCTCTCAGAACATCAAGAAAACAAGACGATGATCTCTGCCACGTATCGTCCTATATCAATCAATCCTTCATTCATCATAGAAACTATCTAAGGCCAATAGAAGAAGCTTCCGAGAGTAACTAAACTTTAAGCAAAAAAAAAAAAAAAAACTAGAACAAGTTCATTTTATAACCGTCACCTTCTTACGAGCCTCGATACGCTTCCGCCTCATAGATTCCTCCTGCTGCTTCTGAGCTTCCTTTCTTCTCTTCTTCTTCCTCTTGTGAAACCCAGTCACGAAATCCCTAATTTCGCGAAAACAAACACAGAGCTATTAGAGATGCCAAAGATTGATTGAGTATATGACTCTGAAATCAGATTATCGCGAATTGAAACATACTTGAGATCTTTCTCATCGAAAGAGACGGTGACGCTTTTGTTCTTTAGAGCTCTCTTCCCGATATGCCTAGCTCTCGTCGGCGGCGCCAGTGCCCCCGCCGCACCGCCCTCATCGTCTACGTTCATCGCGAGATACTTCGTCGGATCGGAGACGAAGCGATTCGAGGGAACAACAACAATTAGGGTTTTAGGTTTTATTCAAACCCAAAGAGGTCTTGGAAGAAGAAGAGATGAGAATTTTAATTGGGCTTTGAGGTTCGGCCCATTAAGGGGATATTAGCGTCTTTTTGACAAAAGTGAGCTATAATTTGGTTTTGAGAACAAAGTTATGCCATTAGCTAAGTTTAGACAATTACCAAAACTGCTTGCGACTCTCGTTCTAACGTTAACAAAATAAACCTCCCAACAAAACTTAAGCTTTTCTTCTTTTGTTTTCCACTCATAAAACAAAACAAAATATACCATTGCATCTTCTTTCCTCGTATTCAGACAGAAGATGTCTTATGTCTATTGCTTTTGAACAATACCACTGAAAAGAAGAAGAAGAAGAAGAAGAAGAAGAAGAAGAAGAAGAAGAAAAAACACAAGAATTTGTATATAATTTAAAACAAAAACCAGAGGAAAGATCATAAAAATTTAGAGATAAAAAAATGAATGACTTATTCTCAAATTCATTCAAGAGGAACCAGGCTCTGATGAGCGATGTGGAGGCAGGTCAAGAAACGATGAACCTCGACAAATTCTTCGAGGACGTCGAGAATGTGAAGGATGACATGAAAGGTGTCGAGACTCTTTACAAGAAGCTTCAAGATTCCAACGAGGAATGCCAGACGGTGCACAACGCCAAGAAGGTGAAGGAGCTACGAGCTAAGATGGATGCTGACGTGGGTCAGGTCCTTAAGAGGGTCAAAATCATTAAGCAGAAGCTCGAAGCCCTAGAGAAAGCCAACGCTAATAGCCGTAACGTCCCGGGTTGTGGACCCGGTTCGTCTACGGATAGGACTCGGTCTTCTGTGGTTAGCGGTCTCGGGAAGAAGCTCAAGGACTTGATGGACAGTTTCCAGAGTCTACGTGCGCGAATGAACGATGAATATAAGGAAACCGTAGAGCGCAGGTCTTTCCTTTTTTTTTTAGGTTTCTTGCGCCGCAAGCTATTGCTCTGTTTGTGACTTTGTTGGAATTGGTGCAGGTATTTCACGATAACAGGAGAAAAAGCGGACGAGCAAACAATCGATAACTTGATTGCGAGCGGTGAGAGTGAAAATTTTCTCCAAAAAGCGATTCAAGAGCAAGGAAGAGGTCAGATCATGGACACGATATCTGAGATCCAAGAAAGACACGATGCAGTGAAGGAGATTGAGAAGAATCTACTGGAATTGCACCAAGTTTTCTTGGACATGGCGGCTCTGGTGGAAGCGCAAGGGCAGCAACTGAACAATATAGAGAGCCATGTGGCAAAGGCGAGCTCGTTTGTGAGAAGAGGGACTGATCAGCTCCAAGATGCGAGAGAGTACCAAAAGAGCTCGAGGAAATGGACTTGTTATGCCATCATTCTCTTCATCGTTGTCTTTATCCTTCTTCTTATTCCCGCTATGCCACATATTATGCTCATGTTGAAATGAGACTTTCTAGAGAATTTGATTTTTATCATCACATTCATCTCTTTGCTTATTCCTTCTTCTTGTTTTTTTTTTTTTGCTTTATGGGAGGGAATAGTTAGACAACGATGGAACCAGGGAAAGGATTTGTAGAAATTTTTATGAAACACCGGATCGTTGCTACATGTAAAAGTTTTGACATCCTGATTTTTCTGTGTTATCTCCATCTTTAGTGGTGGATATGACAATGTTATGTATGTTGATTTGTTAGTCTTATAGATAAATTACATATGTATTGTAATTTTATTTTAATTCTTTCTTTGGGGTATAAAAGAGTTTTCGCGTTTTGATTTTGACCTCCAACCATGGCAAAAAGTGAACAGTTTGGAAATTATAATGAAAGAAATAGTGAAGAAAACGGACAAAAATTAGGGTTGTGTAGAGATTCAGTGTTAGATTATGGTATTATAGAGAATGTTTGGTAACTATGTTGCAAGTGTTTCAAAGTTGACTTATCAAGAACTGTATACAACATAGAATGGGATCTCAGATTTTACATCTTGGTAAATCGTGGATATTCTTTTAACTCTTCATGGACTGAACAAGACCCTGCATTACATGACATCTTAAGCTTTCTCTACATTGGGTTCTTTTTTTTTTTTTTTTTTGTCACAAACATTGGGTTCTTTTAAAATAGTGAAGGCAAATCATTATTCTTCCTTTGGTGTATAAATCATTATACTTTTTGTCCTTGTAATGGATGGTCTGTTTCGGCAACTGCGCAGTGCTCTCGAATCTTATGCTTTGTAAATTGTAACCAATGTCCTAACTGTTGTCAAAACGGAAAAGACTTGTCCCTAAATAGTATATTTCCTTTTTATAAGTTCAATGAGATCACATACTTTCAGATAAATTGACACAAACATTTTCTTACTCAAGCTTAAATATAAAATATTTTGATAAAGAAAAAGTTCAGAGCTATTCTTAAGTTTAAATATTTGGGACCTAGCTTCTCTTCTACCTCCAAAGCTAAAAGAAGAAAGTTTCTCAACCTAGAACTAAAAATTCTTGAAAAGAGGCTATATATCTTTGGATTGTTTGATATCTATATCCTATGAACATCGGTTACAGTGACTCCGATATGTAATTTACATTACCACAAAGTAAAAAAGATTATGAAATTCAGTGTACTATAGTGCCCCAAAAAGTTTGAATGTGTATATACGGAGTTAAATGGCTCAATAGTTCTCTCTCTCGAAATTTATGGCGTACCACGTACTTCCTGTTCACCAAACTTCAATACTCCTATCTTTTTAGAAAGCCTCTTTTGAATTACATGAGTTGGGAAAATACAATTATAGCAAAGATTTAACAAAATAAATCAAAGGTCAATGATAAGAATTTAATAGACAACGCACGTGGTTGGAGAGAAGAACACAAAATAATGTCAGGATGTTTCTACGTTCATAGAATCCGAGGAAGCCACCGTATGAACGTAGTAAACAAAGAAACATGTCACCACGTTACAGCATACACCATCCCATGCTGGTTTTTCTGTGAATTATTGCTTGCCACATATGACATAACATCATTGAAAGTTAATTATTTTGTCTCGAGTTCTATTTTTTCAATCACCAAATCATATTATTAGTTTTCACGATTATTTTTACTATGACAAGTAAGGTACATAATTTATTTTTCCAAATTAAAGAAGGATAAATAAGCTTTGTGTTGATTTTAGTTCCACTACAATGACAATACAATAAACATGAGAATACAATAAACAAATATCTCACGTATTATAAGTTTATAGCTAGTTCACTTTTCTTTCTTTTTTTGTTTAAAAACAAAAATCACACTTTTTCTCAGGTTTTTTGTATTAAGCAACAACTTTGAGATATTTGAGGAAGTACATAACTACAAATCTACTGAAATTTTGAATTTTGTTTTCTTCTAAATATTTTTATCTCTCATTCTGTTTATTGGAAAGTGTATTTATTGTTCCTATATTCACTTCATATGTTTTATTTCCTCCCAACATCCACTATTTTCTCTTTGTTCTCCCATGGTTCCTGGGTCCTTTAGTTTCTACATTTGAAATCATATTTTTGTTACATGTTTTCCTCGTACATGAATCGTGAGTTTTTCATAATATTAACGACATGGCATTGAGGAAGAAGAGATTAGGTGCCGTGAAATCATCATCAAACACAAACCTAAACGTAGTTGGTGATGGACCTGATGGTGGATTAGAGTTAAGGCTAGACAGTGATAAGCACAAGAAAAGATTTGGGAAGAAAAAAGTTTTGATATCTAGTGGCAAGATTCAGGATTCTAAGAATATCTGCGAAAAAACAGTGGACAAGACTCAAGAGTTTGAAACTCTTCCTCAAGATATCCTGGTTTGTATCCTATTTAACCAATCTCACAAAATCTTTTTAATCAATATTTTTAGTAAATGGATTCCGTGAATTAGTTGATTTTTAGCGTTCTTTTGTGCCCATGATTAATCCTATAGAACTGAATATTGACTCCGCTATTCTCCCTAGGAACAATGTCAATATTGGAAATTGAAAGTTTTCACTTTTTCTCTGTGAAATGTTTCTAATTCTAGTGGGAAATAAATCATTTAAGGTTTGTAGTTGAATAGGCCAGAGATGTTTTTTCAGAGGTAGTGAGTGAGATTGAAGTTACTGAGAACTGGTTTATGTGTAGATAAAGATTATATGTGGAGTGGAGCATGGAGACTTAAAGCAATTGTGTAATGTGTCAAAGACTATAAGAGACGCTGTGAGATATCATCATTTTCTAGAGATTAATTGAAAATTTTATGACAAGACAAATAGATTTTGATCATTTATTTCCTTTTGCAGACATTGATTGCGAAGAAATGTCATTTTGAATATAGCACACCAAGGAAAACTCTGTTTTTCAGGGATTGTCTTGATTCGATGATCGATTTCGGAGATGTCATTGAAGTTCCATTGGTGAAAAAGCACCAGCTTTCCAAGATTACCTGTGAAAATAGAGCTTCTAAAATCTCAGTATCTCTTTTTAAATGAAGATCTGATCACTTGGGTTTGCATATCCATTCTTTCCCTATTTGTTGTTGGAAAACTATTCGAAATATTCGACAGTACCTGCTATCACACACCCGGTTTCTTCAATAGATTTAGTTAAGGAACTGATTTAAATTAGAGACTTCTATAGTTTTCCTCTTGAAGTTTTTTTATTTGTAGGTCTCTGTAAATTATTGTTAGAGGAGAAAATATGTTGTCAGTTCATTTCATAGAGAATAAGTTAAACGTCTTGTAAAATTTGGGCTTAGGCCTTGTCGTTCCTTTGCTTAATTTTATTATATGCAACATATTGAATTCGAGATTGGGCCGATTATTGCAAAACTGTAATCTATTTTGTGATGACAAATTTTAAACATTTTACATGCACACATTTTGCTGCAATCAACTCTGTTTTTGAATGTTAGTCATATGATTAATCGGTTACTGATTGTTTACATAATCCCTATCTGGCTATATGTGATCTTAAATGCTAATTTCTTTGTTTTCCTAACTATCATTGGGTGAAATAATATTCTGTTGCATGTGACAATTATATCTTTGGTCGACTAAGAAGGAAACTAGAAGATAACCCAAGTATATAAAAGAATCAGAGCAACAAAAAGACAACAAGTTTTGCATGTTTAATTTTATTATATCGAAGTGAGTACTAAATTTTCTTATTGTCTATGTCTAATTAGTTTGTCCTTAGCAGTTCACTGTTGTTTTTTGGTTAGTCTTCATTCATTCATTGTCAATTGGTTAGATCTCACGACATGTCTATGAATATTCATTTATTTATGAACTAGGTGATTTTTCCGTGTTCATGCACATGTATAAATATTTATAAAATAAATATACTATAATAATTTATTTTATTTACTTTTAATTTTAAATTGATTTATAATTTGTATGCAAAATTTATGTTAAAAATATTATATTACTTTAATTAGACATATAATTTTAGATATATTATATCTAGCCGGTTTTGTTGTTTTATAGTCGATTTAGTTATCATTTGGGTATATTGGTTTGCATCTATTTCTCTGAATTCAACTATATTATTTTATTTTAAATATATTAAAATTATAATTAATTTTCTTATCTTTATTTACGCTGGTTGTTGTCTTAGATATGTAAATATATTTGATGAAGATTATGTATAACTTAAGATATATTGTGCTTAGAATGAAATAAAAAATAAACTAAAATGTCTGATTTCAAATTTCATAAATTAATATAACGATAATATTCTACAGTCTCATGCATATATATAAATTTTACAAAAGAACTAAATTGTAACAGTTGGTTAATATTTTATTTTCATTTGTTAATAGGTTTTGAGTCATTCTATAATTTACATTTATAAAAGAAATTATTATTATAATAAAATTATATATTCTTATTGTACTTAAATTTATGATTTTAGATAAAAATTGGATTAGTCGAGTCACTCATCTTGTGAGTATATTGAGTAAATATATTCTTTCAAAATCAAACTAAAGTATAATTACTTTTTATTCTAATTAAGTAAAATCAAATTAAATTTATTTATCGTTTAAATGTGCATGTATTTTCATAATATTTATCAAATTATATGTTGGTTTCTTAAAAAAAATAAAAATAAAACGATGATCTATAGGAAGTTGCATACATAAGTAACTAATACATTTTTGGAAGCTTATGAACACATATCAATAATTACAATAATAAAAATATTTTATAGATTCTAAATAATTTTATGTCTTATATTTATTAAATGATAAACTGAAATTTATTTTAAATAATCTTAAAAATTCGATTTGCTTTGGTATTTTGATTATGGTTATATTAAGTTCCACAAAAATAAAAACATAAAATTTAAAAGCAAGTTTAATATCAAGAAAATAAATAATTTTAATAATGAAAAATATAATATATCTATCTCGTTAAAGTATATAGTGTTATGTTATTTTATTATTTGATCAAAAGATGTTTATTGTTGATTGTTTTCTTTAATATCTCTTAAAATGAACAGTTTAAACAAATTGTGAACTTGTAAATTTGGAATATTTTTATTTTGTGAATTTCCTTTTTAATGAAATAATATTATATATACAGATGTTTTCGTTTTAATTTTTTTTATAAATGTTTCCTTTTTATTATATATGTTATTTGGAATTTTTTTTAAAGGAAACTAAATAATTTTTTTAATAATAGTACTTATATATAATATTTTTAATTCATTAATGGTATCAGTGTAATCAACCATCGTGAGAGTTAACGTGAGCGCGACACATATGAAACCGACTTCTCAAATAATAATTTATTTTATTTACTTTTAATTTTAAATTGATTTATGATTTGTATGCACTATTGTATTAATAATATTATATTACTTTAATTAGACATACGATTTTAGATATGTTATATTTAGTCAGTTTTGTTGTTTTTATAGTCGATTTAGTTATCATTTGAGTATATTGGATTGTATCTATTTTTCTGAATTCAACTATGATATTTTTATTTTAAATATATTAAAATTATGATTTATTTTTCTTATTTTTATTTACGTTAGTTGTTGTCTTAGATATGCAAATATATTTGACGAAGATTAGGTATAACCTAAGAAACATTGTGCTTAGACTGAAATAAAAGATAAACTAAAGTGTCTGATTCCAAAGTTCATAAATTAATATAACGATAATATTCTACAGTCTCATGCATATATATAAATTTTACAAAAGAACTAAATTGTAAAAGTTGGTTAATATTTTAGTTTCATTTGTTAATATGTTTTGAGTCATCCTATAATTTAAATTTATAAACTAAACTTATCATTATAAAATTATATATTCTTATTATAGTTAAAACTATGATTTTAGATATAAGTTGGATTAGTCGAGTCACTCATGTTGTGAGTATATTGAGTTACATATATTTTTTCAAATTCAAATTGAAGTATAATTACTTTTTATTATTATTAAGTAAAATAAAATTAACTAAATTTATCGTTTAAATGTGCATATATTTTTTCATAATACTTATCAAATTATATGTTGGTTTTTTAAAAAAAAAATCATTTTATAAAACATATTAAAAAATAAAGCGATGATCAATGGGAAGTTGCATACATAAGTAACTAATACACTTTTGCAAGCTCATGAACACATCCTAATCAATATTTACAACAATTAAAACATTTTATAAATTCTAGATAATTTAATGTCTTAGATTTATTAAATGATAAACTGAAATTTATTTTAAATAATCTTAAAAATGAGAATTCAGATTTGCTTTGGTATTTTGATTATGGTTATATTAAGTTCCACAAAAATAAAAACATAAAATTTAAAAGCAAATTTAATATAAAGAAAAAATAATTTTAATAATGATAAAATATAATATATCTACCTCATTAAAGTATATAGTGTTATTTATTTTAATATATTTTATAATTATTTGATCAAAAGATATTTATTGTTAATTATTTTTTTAATATCTCTTAAAATAAGCAGTTTAAACAAATTGTGAACTTGTAAATTTGGAATATTTCTATTTTGTAAATTTTCCTTTTAATGAATAATATTATATATACATATATTGTTTATATTTTCGTTTTTTAACTTTATAAATGTTTCTTTTTTTATTATATATGTTATTTGAAAATTTATAAAAAGAAAACTAAATAAAATTTTTTTTAATAATAGTATTTAAATGTAATATTTTTAATTCATTAAGGGTATCAATGTAAACACCATTATGAGAATTAACGATACACACATGTAAACCTGAATTTTCAAATAATATTATAGAGATGACATTAAGTCAAAACTAGTTATTACTGGTTAGTACCAAATTTCCAACTGTTTTTCTTTGATTGCATATATTGTATATGTGTGTGTATGATGCACGCATTATTTTTTCCCTCATCATACTAAGATTTTGTTTCTAAAATATTTAGTAGAATTATGAATAAAAGTCAAAAGTCAGTAGAAGGAGAGACCAGCTAGGCCGTGCTGTTAAATTGCTTTGATGGCACCAATAGTTTCAGCCGTTCGGCACGCATGAACATGATTCGTCCGTCAACGCTCTTATATTTAATTTCAAGTATAATTCTATTAACACAAGCAATTTCAAAGTGAAGTCACTTTCAATGGAAGTTGAAATGTGGGGATGATATGATAGTTACATTCGTATGAACGTGGAAAGTACGGGTTATGCCACTTTTAGTTTGCAAATTTATCGACTTATTCTGATGATTGATGCTGCATGTAACTTTTTTTTTTTTTTTAACACATGATGCTGCATGTAGCTAATAGCTAAGAAAAAGAAACCAAAACGGCATGCATGGAAACTTCGCCTGCTTTCTCTTTTGTTATGGACTTTTTTTTTTGCATTCGTCTTATAGTCGATCAAAGAATCTACTAGCTTGGGAAATTGACAGTGGGAATCTGTAAAGTATATGGAACACTTCTGATTAGTTGTCTGCGAATGTAATGTAGACACTCGAGTTGAAACATACTTCTAGATTTGATTCTCGATGTACAGAAGTCTATTTTAAACCAAAATTATATATAGACTTTAGATGTTTTTTTCGAAGACATGACTTTTAGATGTTTATAATTATAAATCCATGAACTTTATCGTATCCATCCGATTATCTTCATTTGGTCGTAGTGTTAAGATTGGCCCTTGATTCGGGCAAGTGTGGAAGGGAGTTTCGTCGATTTTTCATAGTTAAAACGTCGATAGACGAATACGATAGATAGTTTAGTGTGTGATGTCAAGCAGCGATGGGACCAACAAGTCTTGGAGAGTAAACCTTGTGTGGAATTCGGCTTTTGTGAAACCAACCAAACACAATGGGCGCCACTCGCTTGTGACCATCATTTCTTTAGTTGACATTGACTTCTTCTTTTTTTTTTGCTTATTTTCCTCCTATAACTTTTTATTTGTTGGTTAGGTTCCTTTCTGAATTATTATTTTTTATGTATACAAAAGATTAGTCTTCATCTAAGTTTCTTCCTGATTAATTTTCTTAAGAACATTTAATGAAATGGTATTCATTAAACATCAGTTTCAAATGACTAGACTTAAAAGTTAAAACCCTCAAATAACTTAGTATCCTTTTCAGAAATTAATTATGCCTACTTTCAACTGGGTGAACCATTTCTGAAATGAAAATATAACTGATATGTTCCTCTGGGTAAAGCGTGATTAAATAATTTCCTTTAAAAAATGCTGTTTAGTCTTTTTCTTGAAACTAATTTATTTTGTGAAACGCTAACCAATTATAAGTGTATTCCCATAAACTAGACGAGGAAAGATTGAATAATATGCAAATAAACATAATTTAGTTAATTTCTGTATAGGTCTTCTTTTGAAAAAAAAAACTTTTTTATATTCCTTGACAAAATCCACGGGACCATCTTTTTCCCTCTTTTGTTTTGCATATTTTAGTTTCCACCATACAGAAATATCTCGTCTTTGTCATGCATCACTAAGACGTATAATTCGTTCCTTTCATAATCGTTGTTCCAGCAATTATCATAGATGTTAATTTCAAGATATTTGACAAATATGTAACTTGAAACGTCGCCGTGAGTTTGGTTAGGAATGAAGAAAGACCGTATGACTGATAAATCATAAGCAAATCTTAGTCACAGCTCAGAAGTGCCGCGAATCTGGGGAAAAGAACGAGCCCAGCTTTTTCAAATTACCTTTAGCCCCCTTTGTTTCAAAGAATCACTTTATTCCCCTTTACTTTTTTTCACTCCAAATCGCTCTCCCGCGTCAAACAAGATCCCACTTTACGTCACGGATTTGTATATGTGAACGTTAGAAAAAATCTTTCAAATAAAACATATGGATAAGCATGCCACGTAACTAATGCTTATTGTTATGCTGTTTCTTGAAAAACCCAGATTATTTAGTGGTTGAAAACGATAACTATTTGTGAATTCAAACTTTATATCTGTAAAGAAAATTTTGGAGTCACGTAATGAGAAAAATACCATGTTGCATCACATGAACAAATTAATTCTAAGAACATTATCCAAAACGAATTTAATGTTATCCAATAGATAAAGAAAATTAGTTGGATCGTCGAATGAAATGTGATCCTTGCTGATTAGTACATGACGTGTATGGTTAATTTGCCACCAGTCCACCGACCTAAACTCTTCTTTTGGGTAAAGTTTAATGTTAGTATGAATTATGATAGCCAGTGATACACGATTTATTAACGTTAGGGTTATCTGGATTTAAAGTATCTGTCTAAAAGGAAAATTGATAGTGAAAATTTCCACGAATATTAGTTATCTGGATTTAAAGTATTTGTCTAAAAGGAAAATTGATAGTGAAAATTTCCACGAATATTGGCACGTATGAACTGATATTAGTCTTATGGGTACAAAGTACTGTAGATAACAATAGCTCAGAGTACTATGGTGGACTTGTTACACAAAACTTGGATATGGATGGTTCAGTATTATACCTTGTACTGGGTCATAGTTATAAATGTTTTTTTTGTTACAGATTTTTCTAATTATTTATCTGTAAAATAAAACCAGATGGTGAACTGTTATCTTTTACTCGTAATCTATATATCTTTATATCTATCCACGTCTTACCCACAGGCCAGAGGGAAGTAAAAAACATTGACCAACAAGTGAATTAGAGCCGTTAGAGTTGAACCATCAAGTGGGTCTTAAAAATCAAAATTGCATTTGATTTACACTTTGACAGACAGTCATGCGTACATGGTCGACAATGTTATTCACACAAGCGCATTGCATAATTTTTTTTTTTTTTTTTTGTCAACGCGCATTGCATAATTTAGATGTGGCCAACCCACTTTTCTTTTTACCAGATTGATTTGTCAGTTTTTTTTGGCTGTATTTGATTTCTTCAGATAGTTCATTCTCACTTTATGAAATATCAATTTTACTAAAACTAATTCTGAAACATTATCATTATTCTAGTTCACTATTCACTAAGCCATTAGTAGCAGCCATCATAAATATGACTACCAAGCTACTAACATTTGTAAAAAGTCTACACATGCTATTGAAGTCAATATATATATGACGCAGTTAATAACATGTTCACATAGCGGTCACCAAGTTGCTCAAAGTCATGAAACAGCGACACATTATTGAATTATCATATGATGTGGATAATTAGTAAAACATTAGTTAAGAAGAAAAATAAAAATTATTATGGATTCACAGCTAATAAAATACGGAGAGACAGCTCAACCACTTTCCCCCTTCTCTTCCCCACTGTATATATATATAACTCTAATAAGTAATCTCTGAACTCTCCATCAACACGTCCACTCCACTTTTGTTTGCAAAGAAAGAAAGAAAAACATCTCAGCAAAAAAGGTCAGAAAAGAAAATTAATTACTGTAGAGATCTCATTTAAAAAATGGCTGGCGGTGGATTCGTAGTCGGAGATGGCCAAAAGGCTTATCCCGGCAAACTCACTCCCTTTGTTCTCTTCACTTGCGTCGTCGCTGCCATGGGTGGTCTCATCTTTGGATACGATATCGGAATCTCTGGTAAGTTCTCTCACTATTTCTCAGCTTTTACATTTCCACACCACATGTATCTATGTTTCTCTTCATTCATTTAACACCCACATGACTCAAAAATACAGCATCATCAACAGTAACATAGACTTTTAAAAATTTACAAAATAACCCACATGTTTCTATGGTTTCATGAAAACCCTGTCTGATCATTTTTTTTTTTAATTTTTGGAATTTTGTAAATTTATTTAAAAACCACAGGTGGAGTGACGTCGATGCCGTCTTTCCTCCGGCGTTTCTTCCCGTCGGTTTACGAAAAACAGCAAGAAGACGCGACAACAAACCAGTACTGTCAATACGATAGTCCAACGCTTACGCTGTTCACTTCGTCGCTGTATTTAGCGGCGCTGATATCGTCGCTGGTGGCTTCCACCGTGACGAGGAAGTTCGGACGGAGGCTCTCCATGCTCTTTGGTGGCATACTGTTTTGCGTCGGAGCTCTCATCAACGGCTTCGCTAAGCACGTTTGGATGCTCATCGTTGGCCGTATCTTGCTCGGTTTTGGTATCGGTTTCGCTAATCAGGTCCGTCTCTAAAAATAAACTATAATTATTAAATCCTTTTCACACTCATGCATCACGAGTAAGAAAGTCAAATTAAATACGTGTTCCTTTACAAAATTTATTGAATTTAAACATATTTATTTCGCTATAAATGTACCTTGGTTTTTGAAAAAAGTTATGGACCAACCACTTTCATTGAACATAATCATCAACTAGTTAGGTCAAGTTGACATTATTAGTTTTCTCTTGCTTTTACTATCAGTTTACTGCGACGATAATTATACTCCACATTATACTAATATATGATATAACAATTATTTAATTTCTGATTGATTTGTTTCGGCTGAATATCCAAAACTGCACATGGTCTGTTCTGTTAACCCGTGATGTCTCTTTCTCTTTATTTTCAATGTGATTTTATTAGTTAATATATTGTTTTTGATGTCATATCGTATTTTAACTTTTTGATCACTCACTGATACGTATCTTTAGTTACAAAAGGTCATATTCGGACCGTATCTACCTCTGGTTGAACAAAATGACGGAAATGACCCTCTTTAAACCCCGAATTTAATTCCCTGCCCTTCTTGATTCCAATCGATTTGATTATTCAACTTTAGAAGCACTAATCACGTTAAATAATCATTATTCAAATGACGTGACTAACCATGTTTTCATGTCTCTAATAACAGTCTGTGCCACTATACCTATCCGAAATGGCTCCATACAAATACAGAGGAGCGCTAAACATCGGCTTCCAGCTTTCAATCACAATCGGAATCCTCGTGGCCGAAGTACTCAACTACTTCTTTGCCAAGATCAAAGGAGGCTGGGGATGGAGGCTCAGTCTCGGCGGTGCGGTGGTCCCTGCCCTGATCATAACACTCGGCTCCCTTGTCCTTCCCGACACTCCCAATTCAATGATCGAGCGAGGCAAGCACGAGGAGGCCAAAACCAAGCTCAGACGTATCCGTGGCGTCGATGACGTCAGCCAAGAGTTCGACGATTTAGTCCAAGCTAGTAAAGAGTCTCAGGCGATAGAGCACCCGTGGACGAACCTCCTCCGCCGTAAATACAGGCCGCATCTCACCATGGCCATTATGATTCCTTTCTTTCAGCAGCTCACCGGGATCAATGTGATTATGTTTTACGCTCCCGTTTTGTTCAACACCATTGGTTTCACGACCGATGCTTCTCTCATGTCCGCTGTGGTCACTGGCTCGGTCAACGTCGCCGCTACTCTTGTGTCGATATACGGTGTTGACAAGTGGGGACGTAGGTTTCTCTTTCTTGAAGGTGGTACACAAATGCTTATATGCCAGGTAAGGAAACATATTGGACTTATCATATGAAGTTATACTGAACGTAGATCCGTCTTAGAAAGATCGATTCTAATTGTTAATATCATGATATATGAACTTACACTTGATGTTATATGTGCCTAGAGATTGATTTTCATTTGGTTTGAACATGGATTTACAAATATATCTTGACGTAGATGGATATCTAGATATCAATTTTATTAGAAACAAACGTTTATATATTATGATTTATATGGTTTTCGAAATTTATTTGCATTAGTATATATCCATAACTCTAATGAAAATATGTCGTTCGCTTTTTTTCTTGTGTGATTGTAGGCTGTAGTTGCTGCATGCATCGGGGCCAAGTTCGGGGTAGACGGGACCCCTGGTGAGCTACCAAAGTGGTATGCTATAGTGGTTGTAACGTTTATATGCATCTATGTGGCGGGTTTCGCGTGGTCATGGGGTCCTCTAGGGTGGTTAGTACCTAGTGAGATCTTCCCGTTGGAGATAAGGTCGGCCGCGCAGAGTATCACGGTGTCCGTGAACATGATCTTCACGTTCATAATTGCACAAATCTTCTTGACGATGCTTTGCCATCTGAAGTTTGGGTTGTTCCTTGTATTCGCCTTCTTTGTGGTGGTGATGTCGATTTTCGTCTACATATTCTTGCCGGAGACGAAAGGGATTCCGATTGAGGAAATGGGACAAGTGTGGAGGTCACATTGGTATTGGTCAAGGTTTGTGGAGGATGGTGAGTATGGGAATGGGCTTGAGATGGGCAAGAGCAGCAGCAACCAAGGAACTAAACATGTTTAGTTTGTTTTAATTGAGGATGTTTTAAGAAAAAAAAAGACTTGTAATTTCTAATTCGGTAAAGAAAACAAAGTGTATTCGTCTAGATATATTTATGTTTATATAATTTTCAGTACCACATGGTGGCGAAATTATGCATATGATTGTTTAATTTTTTTAAATATCTTCAACGTGTTCTTACATATGTAAATCAAGAATCATCTACCTCTTAAAGGAAAAATCTTTTGAGCTTTTGGTAGTCCGTATAGGAGGTAGTTCCACCGACGCAATAACAGGTTTCTTTCCGAGCTTTCGTGGGCAAGAGAATGATGTGTGGAAGGTCCAGCTTCTTGGAGTTGAGACTCAGGATCCCAAAACTGGTGGTGGTCATGATGATGAGAGTGTCTAGGAGAAGGAGAGCTCGGGAAAGTCTCAACGTTTCGGTTATTAAGAGTATGTATTGTAGATGAGCCATGAGTCGGTGTAGTTGGACGGCTAGTGTAAGGTGTGTTTGATTCAGTGTGTTTTCCGTGTTTTGTGTGCTTCTTTGCTGTGTGATGCCATGTCTTTATCGCTGTGGCTACTCTTTCGTTGAACACCGCTGGCCTCATCGTAGAACCCATCTACAAAACATTTCATCAAACACAATGTCAGAGAAAACTAAGATCATTATCAAACATCCAGCAAATTTTGTTGTGTTAGTACCTGAGTGACAAGAGCATAGAGTGGAAGAGTCACATAGCTGCAAAGTATCTGTACAACAACTCTGCAAGGTTGTGACATTGTCAGTTAAAAGACTTTTTTCTCCCGCGTATACAACAGTCAAGTTAATGTTAGCTTACCCAACTACAATTCTGATGATCACATCTGCATCGTTTTCATAGAAACAATTCCTGAGAGTGAATTCATACTGCACATACCAAAAGTTCATTGACATAACAATTAGTATGGCTCAATAATAGCGGATGTTTGTGTGAATAATGTGAAAACTGGATCGCTTGCTTACCGTACTCCAGGCAAAGAAGGCAAGCTGAAATGCATTCTGCAAAAGTGAAGGCAAGTTTGTTATATCATGCCGTTGGGAGAAGAGTATAAACGGAGCGGTTAAGGATATTGAACAGTACCGTGAAAAGAACCAAGTGGATAAGGAAAAGGATGAACCGAGGGCGGCCAAACCAGAAGAGATCATCACCAGGCTGAACCACAGGGGCACCTCTCACCACATCACCTTTCTCTTGGATTCTTAGACACAGTTTGGTTATAATGACTTGAAGCTTTGTTCCAACTATTAGAATCACCTGCAAGATTTACATTCATTCTCTTAAAACCAAAAGGACAAAAAATGAGCAAATGTTTAGTTCTTTTTTTCCTTTTTTTTTGTACTTACGGCTAGTGGAATGAATGGTAACCAGAGGAAAGAATGTAATCCTGTTTCAAATGAAAACCAATATTAGTTTTTGGGCATGTATTTATGCATGGATATGGTGTGTTTGCGTGGTAAGCAATGAGCCTTAGTAAGGCTGCCTTAGTTACCGTTTGTGTTGGTCAAGAGGAATAGCACGGCGACAAACCAGATAACCGGACTGCACAATGTGAGCAAAGATGTCAGGAGACAAATCTTCCAAGTTGGATTGTTCTCAGATTATAAAAAAGCAGTCATTAAGTTGCTCCAAACCTGATTTCGACTACAGTTTTGAAGTCTTCTTCTACTGTTTTCTGAATATACTTGCGAAAATCGAATGTTCTTTCACTCCTGGAGCCAAATGCGCCTGAAAGAAAAGAGTAGGTTAAGATCATTTTCTCCAGGGTTAGAGTAATACAACAAAACAAAAGATCACACTATATAAGTTCCCTACCATGATGAAACCATGCCGCAAAGCCATGTAATCGACTTTGGTGACAGATCCAAAGAACTGTCTGAAAAAACACACGGTCCATAGCGTCACTCTTGTCTTGCTCCAGAAATTGAGATGTCTTCGCCCAAAAGATGTGTCTCTCGCAAACCTGAACCTCTCAGGATCTACATAACAAGAATGCATTCACCATGTCAAATTTTCTGTTTAGGTTTTGAAATCTAATTTAATAATACAGAGATATATACCGTTGGAATAATGATATTCTATTGTCTTGGTCTCATTCTCCCAGTGCTTCCACCTCCTCGTCTACAATACTCAAGAAAAAAAAAAACCAAAAATCAAATCTTTCTTGATTCTCAAGCCATTTCATAGTTCACAAGAAAAATTACCTTGGTCTTTCCGAGAGCATAAGTTGTTATGCAGTAGATAACATGAACCACGGCGAGGATGAAGATGAATATATGAAGCTGGTGGATACCATAAGCAGATACAAAAGCCACTTTCCCCTGAGATAATCACAATTATACATTAGAGGAGCAGAGAGCGGTTTTTATATGTATGGGAGATTCTAAGTTACCTTCTCAGCGCATTTGTCATAACCTTTGGTGGCTAAACTTCGTCTATGGATGTACGAGTCAGCTAACTCAAGGAGAAGTCTTCTATGACCGGAATTTTCTTCATCATCGTCTCCTTTTTTAGGGGTATCTTTCTTGCCGTATTTTCTAGCTTCATCAGCGGCGCTGCAAGGGTGCATTGATGATGCAACGCTTTGGGAGATGCAGATATTTGAGATTGGTGTTTGTCCGATTGTCAAGAGTAGTGATATGAATCCCATCAGCATAAGCTCTGAATACCAAATAAGCATATTTTGTGTTAAAATTAAAAGCTTGTTAGTAGAAGAAGTTAGGTAGCAAAAAAATATTTTTAGTGCTATTAATTGTACCTGCTTTGATCTTTTCGAGAGCTTCATAAAGAGCCTTCTTGTGCTTCTTTTTAAACCACTGCGAGTTTAAATAAACAAAGAGCAGATTTAGTCATAAAAGAAGAGTAATGATTAATAAAGCAGAGCAGGAACAGAGTGATGTCTAACGCAGAAACAGAGCAGGAAGCAGAACATGAACACCAAACAGGGTATAAAGAGATTAGCAAAGGCGTAAAATTAGTATGAAGACGATCTTAACAACAAAAATCAAAAAGAAAAAAAAAGCATGTAGAAAAAGCAAAGAAAAAGAAAGCTAAACAAAAGAAGAAACAGAGCAAGGGCGCTAAACAGGGGAATCTTGACATATAATGGAATCAAGAAAGGAGATGAGGAAGAATCAAAGGGACTTACGGTTCCAATTTTGTGAATGGAATGTTCAAGGACGATGGAAATGAAGAGTAAGACGAAGCAAACCACAGCGACTGCCCACGTAGAGGTCTGCTCTAAATTCCTCTCTTTTACCTGATTCGCCATTAGAGCTTAATTATTGAAACACAGTGAGAAAGAGAGAAGACACAGAGAGTTTTTTTTATTTTTTGTGGAGAATTTGTTTTTCTTTATGTTTTAGCTCACAGTTTTTTTATTTGTAAGGCTAGCAAGTTTACAAACCCACATTTACGTCATATTAATATAAGGAATGAGACGTAGAGATGAAGATAAGACCCGCAAGGAGAGACTGTTAATTAAAGGCTTTCTTGGAATGTCTTTTTTAGAAAGGTGTCTGCTGCGTTCAACGTCATCGCTTTCTACTATTGTTCCTCATGTGCAGAATTTCTCAATAATTCACCGTGTTTTTTTGTGCTTTTTGGACTGCATTTTTCTTATTTATCATGATTCACATGACCTTATTTGTCAAATCATTCTTTTCTTTTCATTTCACTTCAGATCTTAACAAATTTTGGTTGGCAAATAGACTATAACAAAATCAAGAACCAGTTTGGTAAAATTTCCGTCGGTTTCCTTGCACGTTTTAACAAATAAAAATTACGTACAGAAAAATTATTTAAAATTTAATTTGATTTGTTAGTCGTTTCGTTTTCTTTTAGTCGTTTAGTTTTGTTCTATTTTGTGTATGTTTGGGTGTGTTATTTTGTTCTATATTGGTTGTGTATATGATAATGAACTAAAGCTAATATCAAATGGCTACTTGAGATTTATATAATATAATGATAACATTAACCATAATGGGAGCTCGCTGGAAAGCTCGCACGCTTTTACTTTGTCTTTCTTTTACCTATTCTCAACTTGATTTCAAATAAGACAGATATACCGCCTAATTAAGTGATAATATACTTGTTAATGAGACGCCAAAAAAGAATTGAGACCCTTTCTCAGAAGAAGGAAAAGAAATTAGATACTCGATAAAGTAAATCATAAATTATTAAACTCCCAATAATATTAAGATATCGACCAACTAATGTTGCGCTAGTGGTGAGAATTAGGTTTCTCCAAAAAAAAAAACTGATAAATCGAATCTCTTAGACGAGAAAGTGGTGTTCCAAAAAAAATGACGAGAATACGTATGCTGTCTAAGCCGAAGACTATTCGAGTCGATTAAACTTTAAGACATGCATATCTCAAGTTATTTAACATGCTCCATTTTCATATAAGTTTATATCAAATGTTTAACGATATCAAATGATGAAAGTATTTAGTCGAGAGATGCAATGATTTTCAACCATAACAAAGTTAAACTGCCCCTTGAAATTTTGAAAACGGTATTCTGAAAGCTATACATTTGATGATGTGTTTACTAATTCTTGAATTCAATATATTTCAGTTTTGAGTTTAGTCTTTTTTTTTTTCAGTTTGAAGTTTACCTTTTACTTTTAGCAAAAGAAAAAAGGTTTACCTTTTACGTAGGTTAATACAATATTGGTGCTTTGTTTGTATGTTGAATTTTAGAATCCACGAAAATAATTCTGATCGATTATTATAAAACTATCATGTTTATCGTACTTTCAAACTATTCAGAAAATAACCTGTACATATCAGCATATGCATGCAATAATGATTAATGAAATGCATTTTTTTATGTTAAGTAGAAATGTTAGCATCAAAAAGGGGGTTAAAATGTTGTGAAATTAGCTGAGATTCCATTAGCCATCGCAATAGACTAATATAAGGCCCCAAAGCTAAATAAAAACATATATAATAACAAGAATGGGGCTTACTTGACATGCGATCAAACAACGAGACTGGCGGAAAAAGATTAAGAACATGTTTAGTGAAAGTCTCTTAGATTAAGTCTCTTAGCGTAATATAAAATACGGTCTTTTATTTTTTAACTAAAAAAGCTAAAAGACGTTTCTTATATCTCTTATTTAATATACGTCTCTTAGTTTTTTTCTCTGTTCGGAACTACGCTAGGCGTTAGTCGGACGGCAACCCCGGGCCTAGCGCCTAACGAAAAAATCGGGGAGTACGCGGAAATAAATCGGCACCTAACTTTTATAGATATATACAAAATAGTTTCAGTGTTACAACAAAAATCCCGTTTCCCAGTGGTTAGTGGTCATTATTAATATCTAATACGCCCGGGTTCGACCAAGGGTGTGCGGCATTTTTGATGATTTTATATTTAAAACATTAATGAGGGTAGAACAGACATTTCAGAGTCATCTTCTTCCTCTTGTATCTGCGACTTTGAACCCTACAATGGCGGCTGCTTCTTTTTTTTCCGTTATTTTCATTGTTTTCTTTCGTTTTCTTTTGTATTTATACTTAGAATAGATAGATCCACTAGAGAACCTTAGATTTTTAAGTAGAAATGAACAAAATCTGGAGTTTTTTGAAGGTGCCCGCGTTCTTGTCCGATTAAGACCAAATCGCAGCGGCCGGAGGCCGATGAACGATTTTCCGGCGACTAATCGGCTCTCGGCGCCACGTTTTCGAACAGGGGTTTTTTTAGTTAAAAACTAAGAGACCGTATCTTATATTATGTTAAGAGACTCAACCTAAGAGACCCCCAATAAATATGCTCTAAACATCTAATATGAGACATATGTCTTAGTTAATATAAAAAGAGATAATTTGTGCCTGTACCTCCATCCAGTGCAATAATTAGGGACTTACTCTCCATCTTAGAAATACTGTTTCCTTTCCCGTTTAGTCCTTACTGTCCTCCCAAGTAGGCATTAGTAGACCCTGACATTTGTTAGGCAACTTGCAAACATTAGTAACCTTTCGGCTCAATCGATGCATCTCCTCCTCCCAAACTCACTCCTTTTAGTTGCATTAAAAATAAATCCGACAATAACAATTCCCAAACCAAGAACAGAGAAGATATTCTTCCACTGTAACTCAATCTAATTCCGACCACTCCATCTCTACGAAAGACACAATATTTTATTTATTGTAGAGGTCAAATGAAAGAACCCAATTTACTCATGAGGATGTTGCTGCCGGTGATGAACCCCTCGGGGAGAGATTAATTTTGTACCACAAGATCAAAAGGATATAGTCCACTATTGACGTCTTCGAGCCGAAGGAGTTAGGATTTATCCGTAAGTCCTCTTTTGCTAAAATCATAGTCTTTGATGAAAACCATCCATTTTTTGGTGTTTTGGACAGTTGCTGGTACTATTCATAAATATTTTAGCTTATTAGTTCATTAGTTATTTTATTAATTTTAGATTAGTTAGCTTATAGTTATTATTTCATCTTTATCAGCTGGTTGTTATCAAATGTTAGGTTGTATCTGAAATCTTAAACCATAAATCATAGCTAAGGTCGAGAATGTGTTGTGTACATGTTAAATTTATTTTGCACATGTTAAGTTTGTTGATATCAATCATTGTTATATTTTCATTTAGCATTTAACAAAACCAAATAGCAGCAAACCCACTTGCTTAACCTTTCACTATTTTATGTGGCATTAATCCTTATTTTGGTCGTTATCAACTCTATTAGCGGGTAAATGAAACTGCTATAGTTTAATATTCTAACTCATCTTTTATAGGTTGCTGTTAAGTCCATCTTCGATGACTCCACCGAAAACTGGGTTGATGGTACTGATTTTGGCTGGATAGACGAAACAGTGGACCCCTATGTTGATAATATGGTCGGCCTTATTGGTGAGGGATTTGTATTCCATAAAGAAATGTTCAGAGGTGGTGCAACCTCAGATAACTTGGTTCCTATGAGGTTAGAAAAAAACAGAAAGAAAATGAAGCTAAAGAGAAGCACGATAAAGAAGCAGTTGCTAGTCACGTTCTTCAGAGACTTGAATCTGCAATCTTAGCAACATTATCCTCCATAATAAACTCAATGAACATGTACTGCTTATATATGTTATTTGGTACTCTTTAAACAAAGTTTGCTTATGCATTTAACTAGATTATTTTAGAAAGAGGCTAAGTTACAGTGAACCTTCGTGTTAAGTATTTTGTCTCTAAATATTTTGGTAGACCTTTCCAAGTTTATGTAAAGTAAATCAGTAACGGTAAGCATCTTCATTACTCGCCAACTTAATTTTTAGCGGTACTAATTTGCTTAACAGTAAATAATTTATGTTTCTTTATGTTTTCCTACACACAATTTGTCTAAAAATATAGCCCATGTGCAGTTATGGTTAAACACATACTAAAACATACAAAGAAGTACCTTATGCTAATGTTTCGTATTTATTTCTAGCAATATGTTAGTTGATATTTCTTTGTGTAAATGTTAATAACTTATTTAACAGTTATATATTAACTTAACTATTTTATTTTTCTATAACTAATAAAGCTTATGTCTTTATACTAAACAATACAAAATATTCTCTAACCTTTATACTAAATCATACAAAAAAATATCTTATGCTAAAGTTTTGGAGACTAGTTTTGGTATTTTATTCTCAGTTTTATTAAAAAAATGGTATATATTAGTTTATTTTGCAATATAACAATAATTTGCCATGGTCTAGTGGAATCTTGGAAAGATTAATAGTCGCTATATCATGTGTTTAAACTTTAGTCAATGCATTTTTATCTTTTTTTTAAAAAATATATTTTTAATTGAAAGACAAAACGGTAATTAAGTTATCTTCTTCCTGCAACTTTAACCATGGCTGTCATCAGATATCTATCATCACTAACCTAAATACTGGGGTTTTTATTATTTTTTCATCAAAAATGCATATTTCACATGGATTATTCGATTTTGAGCAGTTAAAAATTAAAAATCGAGAAGCTGAAATTTTTTTATGACCCAAATTTTTCAACGGATTATGACGAATTCGCCGCGGTTAGCCACCGTCGAGCATTCTGCCGCCGCGAAATCGTTCTCCACTCCCGCGTTTTCGAATAGTTTATCTTACCGATGCAATCTCAAACATATCCTCAACTCTATAGTTCCGCACAGTGCTCTACGAAACCTGCTCAAAATATTCTCAAACTGTTGTGTCAGTCCACAGGGCAATTCATGTGTTAGACATAGAGGGGTCTTTTCGGCAATTAAATACAAAAATCGCATTACGCTGCTCAATTATATTCATCGATTATCATTTCTCTCAGTGTTTTGAAAACCGGACCGGACCGGCCGGTCGAACCGGTTCGACCGTGACTCGGTGAAGACGGTTCTGCTCGCTTTAAAACCCGGATTAAAAACCGTAAAACCGCTGAAAACCGTAAAACCGGTGACCCGGTCAATTTTAAAACCGGTTCATAAAAATTAACATATAATTAAGTGTTTTCAATTATTATGAGCTAAAATTTTATATTTTATAATTAGTGTTCAACTATCATTATTTAATTGATTTTTATTTTCTTAAGAAACAATGTAAAAATATATTTTGACTTTCATATACTATTTTATTTTACCATATTCATAAAATTTGAGATTTAGTTATAAAAATAAATAAATATGATAATTTTAATTGTAAATCATATGATTTTATTAATTTTAGTTTACATAGTATTCACTATTCAGTTTTATTTTATTATATATACGCTTAGATTTATGTTTATTTTTTATATTTAGTTAATTATAGAAAAGAATAGAAAATGTATTATATGTAGAAATAAAATTCATATGATATAAATATATATTATATATATAAGTTTCATAGATAGAAAACCGGTTCGACCGGTTGAACCGTCCAACCAAATAACCAAGAGCTATACCGAAGTCGGTATCCGGTCGGTTTTCAAAACATTGATTTCTCTATTTTAGATTCGATATGGGTATATTTCTCTAAATCACCCATATAAAATCTGAGGAATCAATGATACAATACAAGTTTATATATATTTTTATTCGTCTACATACGTTTAGAATTATAACTAGCTTTTTTTTTTTGTCAAAGAATTTTAACTAGCTAGACGGGGTCTAGATATACTTCTGATAATTAAATTGATTTTGCATGTATATATAAAAACAAGGCGAGTGGATTACAGTAACACTTAAGCATATACAGTTTGAATTTTTTTTTTTTAATACAGTTTGTGTTTACGTGGACATAAAACATTGTCGGCAGAAAAAAACATCTTTGTAATCTTGCAATTGTGTCACTAGCTAGTCAAAGAAGACTTAGAAATAGAATAATATAATTAACGAACATCTAAAATTAACCTTTAATTAATGTATTTCAAATACATTAGTGAAATCATATAACTTCTACTAAAGACCATACTGATGTTGGGCTTCAGTTGACATGGGATCAATCCATTACATTCTTGGAATACAGGTGCACTCAGATGAGGATGGTTTGTTCTTGAATCAGTCGAAGTATGCTCAAGACCTTCTCATCACGGCAGGCATGCGTGATTGTGCTC
The DNA here is from genome assembly GCA_016771965.1 of Brassica carinata. NCBI lineage: Eukaryota > Viridiplantae > Streptophyta > Magnoliopsida > Brassicales > Brassicaceae > Brassica > Brassica carinata. Next base: position 4,728,495 of record CM028699.1, read on the forward strand.
CCATGCCCACCCCACTCCCACTGAAACTTGATAATTTTCCTGGTCATGATGAACTTTTTGCAGAACCTTCGTATTTCAGAAGTTTAGCTGGTAAACTGCAATATTTGACTCTGACTCGACCGAACCTTCAATTTTCGTGAACTATATATGTCAAAAGATGCATCAACCGAGTGTATCATACTTCACATTGTTGAAGCATTTTGCGATATGTGAAGGGTACATTTGACATGGGAGTGAGCATTAAAAATTCTGCTGATTCCACACTGGTGTGTTACAGTGACTCCGACTGGGCAGGCTGCAAGGAAACAAGGCGATCTACTGGAGGTTTCTCCACTATGTTGGGGTCCAATGTAATTTCTTGGTCTGCAAAACGTCATGACACTGTCTCCAAATCCTCCACCGAGGCAGAATACAGAACAATGTCAGCAGCTGCATCTGAGATTGTGTGGCTTCAGCATCTGCTAAAGATAATGGGTCTGCAACAACGAAGTCCTTCCATTGCTCTTGTGTGATAATCTATCAGCGGTTTGTCTCACAAAGAAATCCTATGTTCCACAAAAGAACGAAGCATTTCGATGTTGATTATCATTATGTGCGGAGAGGGTGGCCATGAAAGCTCGAAGTTAAACATATCCCCGCAACTCTACAAATTGCAGATATCTTCACGAAATCTCTGCCTCGTGAGTCGCTTTTCAGTGGAGATCCAAACTTGGCGATCCGCATCTTCTACGCTAAGTTTGCGGGGAGTAAAGACCATACTGATGTTGGGCCATCAACCAAGCCCAAAAGGAGAAGAAAGTTGATATGTTGCAGCCCAAGAACGCGACTCGCTGCCTTCGAGAAATAAGCAAACAGGCAGTTCTTACGCGGAGCGAGTACGATCAAGCCAGCTCAGTGTGTGAAGACAAAGAACAGATTCGCGTGCTTGGACAGCTGTCCTTTGGTGTGTTGAGGTTAACCTAATTTTGAGGATTGTATATAAACATGTAAAGGGTGAACCTTGCCGTCAAGTTGAAAGTGAATAAAGTTTAAGTTTTCTTCTTCACTGCGTTTTAGTTTCTTGCTATTCACATCTACAACATTATACTTATACAACATACTCCTTTATAACATATAACTACTGCTTTATCACACCGTAACAAATCCGACATATATCAAGAAAATACGAGTACAATACCAAATGTTTATTTTATGCTTAATATTTAATTAATACATTTGTTATTTTTGCAAATGCACCACATAATGTTTGGTCAATTTGATATGGTATGCTGTCTATAAGTTTGTGGATGTACTAGGTGTTTTGTCCACACGTGCAGACATAATATTTTAATAAATATTAATACATTGATGATTATAAATTTATAAACTATTTTATTACTCATGTGTCCAAAACATTTAATGATAAATTTAACATTATGACAAAAAATTTCATCATAATAGAAAACCTTTTTATTATGTAAAAATAAATTTTCAAACAATCATGCATTTAAAATATTTACTAATAAATTAAATATTAAATTTTTATATATGATTTTTTACTATAACATAAATAAATTTTTGTACCGTAAAAATAAATTCTAAAACATTCATATATATAAAAATATAACATCTACAAACATCCACATGTATTTGTAACTGGAATTATACCCCAAACTAAAAGTATATCTTTCAAATCTACACTACAAGTGAGGTGAATATAAATTTATCCAAACGCAAACATAAGTTTTGCAGATTATTAATTCTAAAAAGGTATATAATATAGTTTATTTTATGTATATATATGATTTAGTTTTTGTGTAATGTGAATATATGTAAAGTTAGGTTTAGTAAGATTATAATGTGTATCTATTATGTGTAAGTATGTATTTATCAAAAAAGTGATTAAGTTTCATGTTATCAAAAATATATTTTTCAAAAAATATATTCAAAGATTTATTTTTCTGTCAATTTTAAATATTTAGTTATGATGGAATATATTTTCTTGAATATTACAATATATAATATTTTTAGATAATGATAATTATGAGAATTAATGAATATTCTCTTTAGTTTATGCTTAAATATAACATCATTTATAGAATCCGTTTCATTATAGATGGAAGGAAAACTTAACTACCGTAGTTGTTTGGAAATGCGTAGATAAAGCAAGTATCCTCCAAGTTGTTTTGCATACCATGATTCAAAGAAACTAATATATAAACACTGCTTTTACAATTTCTTTATGTAGGCCAAATCATAATTCCTAAATAAACAAAAATAAATAGTTATACTTATTAAAAATATTCCTACTCCTGCAGTAAATTATTTAGACAACTAAACTTATCAAAAGCGAAATTAAATAAATGACAAAGAGCTTATGTAAAACTTTCATATGTTTGAATATTTCTAAAACAAAGTTAAAGAAACTAAATAATAGTATGTAGATCATATATAAATATCATGTTGTTAATACTAAATTATTTTTAAATTATAATGAATAAAAGGTGATTATCAATTAAGTATAGTTATAGTAATTATATTTAATTATATATCCATAGTATTATTTGAGGTGGTGTAAACGAATGAAACTTGAATGGTATATATAGTTATCGAGTCGGTATAATTAATATTGTCCTTAAAGTAATGTATATGGTTTTCATTCTCGGTGTTTATCTAGAATATTATTCAATTAATCTATGCTTTTGGTGAAATAGATTTCTTATCGCACTTATAAATTTATTAATGATTTATAATAACCAACTAAATATATTTAAAAATATAACATATAAGTTTAAAATTATAACAGATAAGTAAAAATTAAAATTATTAAGTGGAAACAGTTAACAAAAAAATAAAACTACTAATTAAAATTATTGAAAATATTGACAAATAATCAAAATTAGCTAAAACTATGGAGATCCTAACACATCAGCAAAATCACTTTATAAATAATAGTATAGATAGATAAACAAAATCACCTAAAATATGGAGAAAGTGACAAGTAAACAAAATCACTTCATAAATAATAGTATAGATAGATTTGTATACAAATTGATGTAAAAATAAAGGTAAGAGTGTTTCAAAAAGTGTCAAAAATATAGGGAAATTTTAATTCTACACTTTTTAGTACCACATTTCAAGTATACCACTAATATGGGGTCATTTTCATAAATACACTTTTTATTAATGATCAAAAGACGATACTACCCCTAATGTTATCTCTCTCGTGATCCTCTTCTCTTCCTCTCTCTCTCTAGCGATTTTTTTTTCTTTCTCTCTGCCTCCTATTCACCGGAGATCCACCGTCTATCTCTCATTCCACCGATTCTTTGCGATTCACAATACCGACTCCTACTTCTGTACAAGATTCCCAACTGGTATGCATCTAATTTCTCTTTTTTTTTTTGGTTTGTGCCGATTAATTTTGCGAAATTTCGATTTTGTGGTTACTCTAATCGAAAAAGTAAACAGAGCGGTGGATCCACTCCTTCGACTGTAATGTTGAGCAAGGTGGGACTCCATTGCTACAACCGACAAGGTTACTAACCCTCTCACTCTCTTGGTGTTGGCTTGTTTGGGGATAATCTTAAAAGACTCAGTTTTATGTGTAGGGGCGAATCTACAATTCAGGAGTGTACAGAAAGCCAACGAGGAGTTTGCTTCGTTTACTATGTACTATATAACGGTTGAAGCGATGGATCCGTCCAATGGTTCACCTGTTACTTTCCAAACCTGTGTCTGGGATGCTGCTACAAAGAGCAACGAGAGCTCGAGGTTTATCACAAAAGTGTGCAGAATCAAAGGTAATCATCAGTTTTTTTAAAGAGAATGTGAGGTTGCTCTTTGTGAGTGTTGTTGGTTATGTTGAAATTATGACTGAATCAAAGGAACCGAAAAAAGAAACTTCTCGGTGGGACCACGGTGCTGTAGACGAGTTCTATAAAGATGATATCTCTTGGCTAGAGGATGACGCTCTTACAGGAAGCAATAAGCTACAATACTATGAGGTTAGGTGTTTTGTTACTTTTTTGTCTTAATCTTGGTCTGTTTAGCAGCAGCCTTCCTGCACATGAATCCTCCGTGTGGGTTTTAAATTACTAGTGTTACAAGTGCAGTTTTGAAATCTAAAGCAACCATAATACAGCAAACAGAGCGGTAGGAACCAATGAGATGTGGAAGGCTCGGGAGCTAGAAAACGAAAGGCTCAAAAGAAACCACAGAAGAAGCAGGCTTACTTCAAGAGATACCAAGTCAAGTTCAGGAGAAGGCGTGGTATGTTATCTACGATATACATACATGTATGTTTCTTCTCTTGTCCTCATAAAACAAAAAGAAGTTGATTTGATTTGTATGTGTTTCTTAGAGGGAAAGACTGATTACCGTGCAAGGATCCGTCTCATTAACCAGGACAAGAATAAGTATAACACTCCCAAGTATCGCTCTGTCGTCAGATTTGTAAGTGTTTTTTACTTCTCTCTGTCCTTGTAAATTCTGTTTTTCTGTTGTTGGCTTAATTTATGTTAATGTTCTTTTGCATGTATTAATAGACCAACAAGGACATCACTGCTCAAATATTGTCTGCCACTATCACCGGTGACATTGTTCTTGCATCTGCCTATGCGCATGAGCTTCCTCGTTACGGCCTTAAAGCTGGTCTTACAAACTATGCTGCTGGTAAAGAAAAAATTAACACTTTCTAGCTGCTTGATAACCATCTCTCATTTATGTTTACAAATATGCTTATGAATCTCACGTTTCTCTATTTCAGCTTATTGTACTGGTCTCCTTTTGGCTCGCCGTGTCCTTCAGATGCTTGATATGGATGCTGAGTACGAGGGCAACGCTGAGGTACGAGTTACTGAATGCACATATATAGCTATTGTTTTGTGCGTCTGCTTCTTCCCTGTTTGGATTAGAGTTAACTGATGCACCGTTTTTATTTCTCATGTATAGGCCACTGGAGAAGACTACTCTGTTGAGCCGACTGACACCAGAAGGCCATTCCGTGCTCTTCTCGATGTTGGACTTGTTATAAGAGTTAATAAATCTTTTTCAAGAATTTATAAATATTTTATAAGAGTTTATAAATCTTTATAAAACTTTAGAAGTAAATATTCATAAAGCTATTATAATTGTCTATAATTCTATTATAAATGTTTGTAAATTATTTATAAGAAATAAAATATTATTTGTAATGGTTTATAAAAAAATTAATAAGACTTTATAATAGTTTATAAAATCAGTCTATAAGGCCTTTTAAATAAATTATTAAAGTATAATTCATTTATAAGAGTTTATAAAATCAGTCTATAAGGCTTTATAAGGATTATAAATAATTTATAAATGTTTATAAATTATTTTTAAAGATTTAGAAATCATCTATAAACCTTTATCAATAGTTTATATATATTCCTATAAATGATTTATAAACCTTTATAAAATCACTTATAAGAATATACCAAATATTTATAAGGTTTTATAAAATCATTTATAAATATTAAGAAAGGTAATTCATTTATAAAGTCTTAAAAATCATTTATATGAAAATATAGAAACTTTTTATAAGGGTCTATAAATCATTTTATAAGATTTATTTAAAATTATTTATAAGAGTTTATGAATCTATTTACAAAGATTTATAAATCTTTTCTAAAGTTTTACAAATATATTTTATAAGGGCTTATAGATATATTTTATAACAATTTAGAAATCCTTATATAATTATTTATAAGAGTATATAAATTCATTAATAATAGTTTATGAAGGTCTATAAAACAAATTATAAGGATTTATTAAATTATTTATAGAGATTTACAAATCATTTTATTACCAAAAGAATCATGAATGATATTGTGTTGACAAGTCTTGTAGATATCTATGCTAAGTGTGGAGAGATCGAGAGTTAAGTAGAGTGTTCGACGGTATTACCTCGAGGAATGTGGTTTCGGACTTCAATAATTGCTGGGTATGTGAAAACGGCTTAAACGAAGAAGGGTTGGCTGTGTTTAATTGGATGAGGGAAACTCTGTTTGGGTAATGAAGTTACATACGGCACTATTGTCACGCTTTACATCAAGGGAAGTGGCTACATAGTTTTTGATTAAGAGTGGCATAGAGAAACCCTATAAAATTTATAAAACACATATAAATATTTATATAACTATTTATAAATATTTGTAAAACTATTTAAGAGGGTTTATAAGCATGTTATGAAAGTTTATAAATAACTTATAAGGAGTAAGTATACTATTTATAAGGATTTATATAGGTGTAGAAACCAATTAGAAGTATCTACATCATTTATAAGAGTACATAAGGATTTATAAAGGTTTATAAAACAATTAATAAAGGTATGTAAAATAATTTATAAGGATATGCAAACAATTAAAAGTTTATAACAATAATATATAAATTTTATAATCTATTTATAAAGAGTCTAAAACCTTTTATAAGAGTATATGAACAATTTGTTTGTTTATGCCTTTACAAAGAAATCTTTTGTCTGTACTTTAATCCTTTGATAAGAAAACAAAATTAGTTTTATAAGACTTTATAAACCTAATTGTAATCTAAGCTGACACTAATTTTACTCCCATATTAAATAACTTAAGGTTTCATAAAACATGTAAATTTTGTAAATAGTGTTATATAAATCATTTTATAAGGTTAATAAGAACTTATAAAGAGATTATAAACCATTTATAAAGGTTTATAAATATTTGTAGAAGTTTATAAAGGTTTCTAAAATATTTATTAAGAGTCTAAAATAAAGATTTATAAAAACAAAATAATAAAGATATAATTTATAAAGGTTTATAAAAATTTATAAAAATATTTATTCATAGTTTATAAACCATTTATAAAGGTTTATAAGATATTATAAAGGCTTTATAATAATTTATAAAAGGTATATAAACGGCTAAGAGGCTCTTCTTGAGCTGTTAAAAATATATATGTTATGCTAGAAAATATCAGAAGGTTAATAAATCGGTTTTTAACACTTATAAAAATAAAAGTAGTTAATAAAAATATTAAATTAACTTAAAACCTCAAAAATCACCTTATGAACCATTAATCAGTTTATAAATAATAAATCAGTTTATAAGACCTTATAAATCATTTTATAAAATTTTATAAGTATATATAAACTGATATTTCCTTTGTAAGAATTTAAAAGGTTTTGTGTGTCATCTATAAACTCCTATAAACAAATGTACCATTAATAAAAGTGTATAATTATTTATAAGTGTTTGTAAATCGGTTAAGAACAAATAATTTATAGAAACTATAAAAGAATAGCTTTTAAAAATTATTTTATAATTTTTTATATAATTTCATAATTGGTATAACAACTATCTCATTTATAAGAATTTATAAATAATCATTATAAGAGGTTTATATATCATTTATAAAATTATAATAAACAATTTATGAGGTTTATAAGGGTTTTTAAGTCATTTATAAGTGTTTATAAATGGTTTATAAATAACTTGACATGTGTATGCATCGATCTTGAAGCCTGAATTAAAAGTTAACATCATCTTTTATTTCGCCTTGCAGTTATATAGCAATGAATTTTGCACATCTTTGTGATTGCCTCCAAGATTTATGAAGCTGGAATAGAACCAATAGACAATCCAAAAGTGATTATCCAATCGGTGTCTTGGTCAATAATTTGAAGCTGCTTTATAAAAGATTATAAATATAGTCTTATAGGGGTTTATAAATTTATAAATTAGAGATTTGTAGAGACTTATAAAATTTGTTTATTCTTTGTTAGATCTTGTGGTTATTACAGTGTTTGAATTTTGACAGTGTTATACATAAGGGATATAAATAATTTATAAGGGTATGTATATAATTTATAAGGTTTATATAGGTATATACAAGTTTAGAAATCAATTGGAGGTCTTTACATCAACTATAATAGTATTTTATAAAATCTTATAAATCATTTATTAGAGTTTATCAAGACATTTATAAGATTTTATAAAACAATTTATATATCATATATAATGATTTATAAAACCATTTATTAGGTTCATAAATCTATTTATAATTAGTTATCAAAAAAGTTTATAAGAATTTCTAAATATATTATTAAAGTATAATTCATTTATAATAGTTTATAAAATTATTCTATAAGGCTTTATAAGGATTATAAATAATTTAAAAATGTTTATAAATTATTTATGAAGATTTAGAAATCATTTGTAAACTTTTATTAATATTTTTTATATATTCATATAAATGATTTATAAACCCTTATAAAATCACTTATAAGGTTTTATAAAATCATTTATAAATATTTGTAAAAATTTAGAAAGATAATTCATTTATAAAGTCTTAAAAATCATTTATACGAATATATCGAAACTTTTTATAAGAGTCTATAAATTATTTATAGGAATATTTAAAATTATTTATAAGGGTTTATAAAATCATTTATAAGAGTTTATAAAATCATTTATAAGGGTTTATAAAATCATTTATAAGGATTTGTAGAATTTCAAAAGGTAATTATTTTACGAAGTCCTATAACATTTTATGGAAACTTATAAATCATTTATAAGGGTTTGCGAAAAAAAAATTTATTGGAGGACTCATGTCTTAGAGAAAATTCGTCCACTTGAATTGGGAACATATGCCTTATTAACAAAATATCATTATGTTTACGCTTGAATTCGTCCACTTGAATTGGGAATTCTTATGTTTAAGCTTCCTCATATATTCTTCATCATAAACTGCTTCCCCAACAATTTCATCATCGCCAAATCCTACATCATTGTTTGAAACAGTTTCAACGAAGTCCGTAGCTGAATACCGCTGGGACCGTTGTCTGCGCCTGTTACTGTCACGAAATTATACGCAGTTAGTTCGACTAAATTCTCCAGAAATAATTGAACGTGAAAAGAAAAATGCACTGGGTCTTGCCTTCTGTCCAAGGACTCATCTCTGCTCATCTAACTCATCATTGTCAGCAAAATCAGAAGATCTGGCAGATGCTGTATCGCTCACAGGCTCAGCAGGGTGGATTGTACTTGTCGATCTGCCATTCTCAAGAGCGTCCAATCTGGCTGATTCTCTTCTGTGAAGTAAAGATTCTGGTGATGGATGTTTCATCCTGAGATAGTATTTACCAAAACAAGCGGAATGTAAGAGGGAATAAATAATAGTCACCAAATAACAGTGCTAAAGGAATTTAACAGCAGAAATGGTTCACTAAGAGCGCACTTTGTTATCTTGATAGCTTCATTTATCGACTGATCATAATCATCTGCAACAATATTAAACGATTAGTACAGCTCTGCAGCTCAGTTGAAATCAAGCTGTATCTAACGGGCATCATGAATTTTCAACAAGTTCGATAACCTTACCAAAAGTGTATCTAACTGGTTTCCTATCACGGGCGAACGGCCAGCACCAAGACCATCAGCAACCAAACAGTTATCCCTAAAATTTAAGTCAAAATATAAACCAATCCTTCTCTCATGTCAATGTCACATAAACAAAACAAACAATGATCCTCATTATACCCTCACCTCGTATTTATCTAAGCACCTTCTTATAGTCTGCAACTCGTGATTAAGAAACCACCGCAGCCTCAGCGGTTCCAAAGTGCATTGAGTATCCTTCAAACGTGACCTCACCATCGCTGGAAGAGACGGTCAGTGATAATATCATAGATAGTATCGTCCGCGTATTCCAAAGACCACGAGCTTCCTCCTATGATCAAGTGCCTAATAGACCTTAAATCATATCATTTATAAATAATTTATAAGAATATATATAATTTTTGTATAAGGATCTATAAATCATTTATAAGAATATTTAAATTTATTTTTAAAGGTTTATAAAATAGCATAGAAGGATGCTTTAGCTTTAGCTTTCTCTACAAACTCATCATACACACGTTCATGTACAAACGTATGCGAGCCGACACAGCAGCATTGTCCCTGCGAGTTAGCCAGAAGAGTTTACCAGGAATGAATTGATTCTTACTGTAGATTCACAAAGAATGCGCTTATAATGACCAGACGGACATGTAATACAAGTGCCTTGCACCAGTACACACAAATGTTGACTAGCTTCAATCAAACACACAGAACGCTCCAAGATTTCAAACTATATTTATTTACTTCTTGGATGCGTTTTACGTAAGAAAGTCATATATTTACAAAAGAACAGCAGTATTTAGTGTGCTTAACAAGAATATAAATCCCAAAGACAACATCTACGAGGGGAGGAAGGGCGCATTAAAGCTTTGTGATTTGCTTAGTTATTCAAAACTCTCTAGTTATTCTATTCTTGAGTGAGTGAGTGAGCTGGAAGAACATTACCGATAGCCTCGAGCTGGGTCTTCTCTACAACATACTTTTCTTCCTCCACAGTTATCGGTGGTCTCGCCACGGGAACTTCCTTTGCAGCAGATGAAGCTACAAAAACACAGTTAATGTGACTCATACCCAAAGTTTAACCGTTCCTTGCCTGATGCTAGCTAGCATCACTGGCTACTTTCAGAGGTTCTAAAAAGACTTTAAGTTGGAAGACCCATACCACTAGCCTCGTGCTCTGTCTTTACTACCACAACTTTTGTCTCCACCGAGACTTCCTTTGCTGGAGAAGCTACTACAAAACAAGTTCAATGACTCAAAACCATGACTGACAGTAAACAGCGGACCTAAGAGATAAAGCAGAAAGAAAGCAATCCCCTATACTATGCTATTAGTCTAAAAGCACATCAATCTAAGATATGCAAAACCAAACAAACCAAGGAAGACTACTAACTCAAGAAACAATTACAATGAGTAGAGGCATTAACCTGGCTTCTCCTCGGCTGCAGAAGAAGGTTTAGCACATGGAGTCTCTGCATTATTGATCAGATTAACTTAATTAAAGGTACAACAGATACACAAAACAAACAGATTTCGCCTAGTATCATATACTAAGGTTCTCTAACTTCTTCCTCCTTCACGTAACTAACTGGAAACTTCGCTCCCACTAGGAAAAAATTTCAATAAGAAAGGCTCCACCTTTGGTGATTCCATATAAAAACACAAACAAGGTTTTAAGGATATATATATACTTACTAACTGGAATCATTTGTAGACTTGCTCTTGCCCACCTCTTAACAAGGCAAATCTTCTTCCCTCCTTTCTTGAAGCGGCTGACGGTGAGTGTAGACTTGCTCTTGCCCACCTCTTTACCCACAGCACGAAGATCTTCTCCTCGATCAGCCGTGAGACCAACTCCTCCGTAACCCCGCTCCGGTTTGACCTTGATCCAGGGCTACTGATTCCGTGGAATCTCATGGATCTGGCTCTTTCCCCCATCGCTGGAATTGGAGTCACCATAGCCATCTCCAAAGCTCAAAAGGTCTCGACTTTAGGGGAATCCACACAACAACGAAGAAGGAGATGAGAATTTACCAGATTAACGAGCATCTTGCCGGAAAATTCGAATCTAGCCGCAAAATTTCAAATTCTTGTCGGACAAAGAAAAGGAGAGATCGAGAAGAATGAATAGAAAGAATAACTTTGGGTCTGATTTACACAGGGGTAGAATAGTACTTTACATTTTAAAATTTTAAGTGTAAAATTGGTTAGTGTATAGATGAAAAGTGGTATTGGGAAAGTGGTATTAGTGGTAATTTCTCAAAAATATAATGTTGATATCTTGGATGCTTAAAAGTTAAAACCATAGTTGATAGTTCTTATAAACTAAATTTTAAATTCTACTATCTAAACTTAATAAAAGAACAAAAAGCTATCATTAAACCACTAACATGTTAGATTTACTATACTGCACTGAACTGAAATTGATGAACCACAATCAGGATACAATAAAAAAAAAAAACAAACTGAACCAACTCTTACATGGACCGGATCCAACTAAACGCCGGTTTAAGTTTCGATCAAATCGAACAAGATCATCAAAATTGCGAACCGAACCAAGAAATCGATCGTCACGCACGGTTTACCTTCCAACTGCATCTCTTTCTACCTCACTCGGCTTTCTTCGTCTGTATCATTCTCCGAAACGAATTAATCGTCGGCTTTCACACCAGCCTCGGAGAAAAAATGGATCCAATTGCTTCTTTGGTGGAGAAAGTGAAGAGCTTTGCGAAGTCGAGCCAGGACTTAGTCTCCCGCCAATTCGGCTTCCACGAGAATCCTTCCCGCCAGAATCCGGTATCTTTCATCGTCTCCTTTACTCAGTCGTCCTCTTGGTTGAAATGTCTGTAATGGGTAGAAGAAAGTCTATACCTTTATTCTCAAAACGTTTTCTTTTTTGGGTTGGTTGGGAACTATGTATCATCAGATTGATATCTTGAAGCGGTTGCAAAGAGAAGCATTCTCTGATCTGATGAAGCTTAGAGACAGACAAGAGAAAGTGGAGCGGATACTTTCCTCGTATAAACTCTCGAAAGGAGGTCCCTTTCAAGAGACTAGCACCCATGTGAAGGGCGAAGTTCATGCCCTTGGAGCAATGTTGCTGATGGGAAACACTGACGAGGAGAGTCTCAGTGGACTCGACAGAGAAGGAGTGAGACCTGGATTGCTTTCGAGGTTCGTGTTCGAAACGAGCCTTAGGGAGTCGGATAAGTTCGTGGCTGAGCTCGTTGCTGGACACAAAGGGGAAGGAGATCGCAGCAGCGATGGTGTTTCAGGAGACAGCTGTCTTTAGCCAAAGTGTTTTACAAGGCAGAGATTAATGATTGGTTCTCTGCAGTTGCTATTCCGTTGGCGCGCATTTCAGAGACATTGATGATGATGCTCTTGTGTCTTCTTACCAGGTACTGTTTGCAGATTCTTCCTCCTGCTTTCTTTATGTTATTAATGAAGCTACTACACATACAACTACATTTGTGTTGCAGGGGATGAATCTTACAGAAGTCTCTGAACTTGGGCCACCTCTTTTGAACCAACGTAATGGTAGTGCCATTGGATTAGCATTCAGAAAGTCAAACACGGCAGCTTCACTGGCCCAATCCATCACAAACCTTGAAGTTGAACAAGGATTGAATGCGAGGAGTCGTTGTCTCAGAACTTTTGGGCAAGTAACCTGCCACATTCTGAGCGGTGTAAAACTATCTCTACTTGGCTGTCACCAGATTTTATCACCTCTAACAGCCTCCATCATCCTGCTGGAGCTATTACACTTCCAGTAAGTTTCCTAAGGCGCCGTATTGATATGGATCCTGAATCATCAGCACCGACTCTGGAGATGAGCAGAAGCGTGAATCATGTGTCGTCGTCTAGCTCCATTGCTTTGAAGGTAGACAGCTCTCTAATGGACGAGAATACGAGGATTGGGGGATGGATTGAAATTCAGAAGTCAGGAGAGAAGCAAGTGAAATGGTCTGTGTCTATTACAGACAAACCAGAGGATGAAGTGGGGTGGGGCATGAGCGTTGGGGGAGTCGTCGATGGTTCAAGAAATCATGATCGGTTTCAAGTGGAATCTTATCTCAAATTCAACATAGGCAATGGGTTTAGGTTAAGTCCAGGTCTTGTTTATCTCACAAACAATAACGGAAGAACCATAGGTTTCATGCTTCAGTCTCATTGGTCTCTGTGATCTTAGTGCTAGTCTTTCCAAGTACATTCTTGGTTCTATTCAACACTGATTGCAGTGCAGTTACAAGAGGATAAAAAATAGTGTCTTAGCATGTTATAAAAGGTTGGCCCTGTGTGAAATACAATTCTTAAACATAGTATTCAATATTATTGTTAGCATGTTCAAGTTGAACAAAAACATACAAGTCCTTATCATATCAAGAGCTTTGATGACCTATCGCCTCTCATTAACATACACACTTTGTAAGCTTTGTTCTGTTGAAGTCTAGTCAACCCCCTTCTTCTTAGGACTCATTTGATGAAACAGTATCCTATGACAGACCGCCATGTGTATAACTCAAGAATGACCTTATACGTATGAAGAAGTCTCTTAATATTCTTTTCAATAAGACACCTCATTCGACGGTTCATGACTACTCCTATTCCTTATCTACGTAGAAATTTCACATCTTCTTTCACATTTTCCTCGAAAGATCTCGTTACACAGTAAGAAAAGGGTCCAAAAGCGTGTTGTTTTTTTTGAATATAATCAAGATCCTCTCTCAAGTTGGTGAAATGTCTACTCAAAAGTAAAAAAGCAATGGTCCCCAATAAGATTTGGCAGTAGCGCAAGTAGTCATCCCTCTGGCTTTCATTTCTGAGTCCCACACTACCATCAGAAGAAAAAAGTCAATACTGGTGGTTGATTACTTGATTCCACTCTCATTGCTAATTGGGCTATTATTATTCATTCAATGCAGCCAGCCACCAAACACAATACTTCACCACAGAACAATTTTTTTTTCAAGAAAACTACATCATCTGTTTTTTGGTGTAAAAACTACATCATCTTTCTTCTTCTAAGTCTTCTTATATACAGACAAATACGACTACGTTAATAATCTATACCTCTCTTGAAATTTTTGCATAGAGAACAAAAAACAAAGGAACTATTCTGTTTCAACTAGTCATGGTGGTTCTACTGAACACACGTCATCGTTTTGTTCTTCTTCTACTTGCAACATTCTCTTGCTTCTCGTTGAGGCTATGTTTCGGCGAAGACAGAATCACTTCCACAACTCCGATCAAAGACTCAGAGACACTCCTCTGCAAAAGTGGTGTGTTCAGGTTTGGTTTCTTCACTCCCGTAAACTCCACTACCCGGTTACGTTACGTTGGGATCTGGTACGACAAGATGCCAATTCAAACCGTGGTCTGGGTCGCTAACAAAGACGCTCCATCAACGACACCTCCGGTGTCGTTTCCATCTTCCAACGGTAACCTCGTGGTCACCGATGGTCGAAACCGCACTCTATGGTCCACCAACGTCACAGCACCACCAGCTCCAACCACTACTTGGGTTCAGCTGATGGATACAGGGAATCTTATGCTGCAAGACAACAGAAACAACGGGGAGACTCTGTGGGAGAGTTTCAAGCATCCTTACAACTCTTTCTTGCCGAAAATGACTCTCGGCACCGACAACAAAACCGGAGAGAATCTTAAACTCACTTCTTGGAGAAGCTACGAAGATCCTTCCACGGGGAACTACACGGCTGGTCTTGCTCCTTACACGTTTCCCGAGCTTCTGATCTGGAAGAACGATGTCCCTGTCTGGCGTAGCGGACCCTGGAACGGTCAGGTTTTCATCGGTTTACCTGACGTTGACTCTCCTGACATATTGTCACAAGTATCATATACTAACAGTTGCCCACGATCTTTCAATCTCATCCTAGTATTAAAACCTATTTCTCCCCAGTCCAAAATATCGAAACCCGTATCCCCATAAATGAATGTTTGATTTGAATGTAAACCGATACCAAATTAGTATACTTTGGACCGAATTTGAAACCCAACCCAACCTGAGATCCAAATACAAATCCAATCCAACTTTCGAATCAAACTTTGGTAAATTAAAAAATCGGATGGTATCGATTCAGTTAAGTTAGACATTGGTTATGTTTCAAATTTTTGAATAGTAAACCGATTTAAGTTCATACGGGCGATTTTTCGATTGGAGAAAAATATGTTTTAATTCTTTTAATATGTGGAACTATGACAATATCGAAAGATTCCGTGTAGTTGTTACTATATGATATTTCTAATGTTGAAATTAGTTGTTTACTCTATTCTTACAACAAGACACCTCATTCGACGGTTCATGACTACTCCTATTCCTTATCTACGTAGAAATTTCACATCTTCTTTCACATTTTCCTCGAAAGATCTCGTTACACAGTAAGAAAAAGGGTCCAAAAAGCGTGTTGTTTTTTTTTTTTTTGAATATAATCAAGATCCTCTCTCAAGTTGGTGAAATGTCTACTCAAAAGTAAAAAGCAATGGTCCCCAATAAGATTTGGCAGTAGCGCAAGTAGTCATCCCTCTGGCTTTCATTTCTGAGTCCCACACTACCATCAGAAGAAAAAGTCAATACTGGTGGTTGATTACTTGATTCCACTCTCATTGCTAATTGGGCTATTATTATTCATTCAATGCAGCCAGCCACCAAACACAATACTTCACCACAGAACAACTCTTCGTTGAAAGAAAAACTACATCATCTGTTTTTTGGTGTAAAAACTACATCATCTTTCTTCTTCTAAGTCTTCTTATATACAGACAAATACGACTACGTTAATAATCTATACCTCTCTTGAAATTTTTGCATAGAGAACAAAAACAAAGGAACTATTCTGTTTCAACTAGTCATGGTGGTTCTACTGAACACACGTCATCGTTTTGTTCTTCTTCTACTTGCAACATTCTCTTGCTTCTCGTTGAGGCTATGTTTCGGCGAAGACAGAATCACTTCCACAACTCCGATCAAAGACTCAGAGACACTCCTCTGCAAAAGTGGTGTGTTCAGGTTTGGTTTCTTCACTCCCGTAAACTCAACTGCTAAATTACGTTACGTTGGGATCTGGTACGACAAGATGCCAATTCAAACCGTGGTCTGGGTCGCTAACAAAGACTCCCATCAACGACACCTCCGGTGTCGTTTCCATCTTCCAACGGTAACCTCGTGGTCACCGATGGTCGAAACCGCACTCTATGGTCCACCAACGTCACAGCACCACCAGCTCCAACCACTACTTGGGTTCAGCTGATGGATACAGGAATCTTATGCTGCAAGACAACAGAAACAACGGGGAGACTCTGTGGGAGAGTTTCAAGCATCCTTACAACTCTTTCTTGCCGAAAATGACTCTCGGCACCGACAACAAAACCGGAGAGAATCTTAAACTCACTTCTTGGAGAAGCTACGAAGATCCTTCCACGGGGAACTACACGGCTGGTCTTGCTCCTTACGTTTCCCGAGCTTCTGATCTGGAAGAACGATGTCCCTGTCTGGCGTAGCGGACCCTGGAACGGTCAGGTTTTCATCGGTTTACCTGACGTTGACTCTCTCCTGTTTCTTGATGGGTTTAACCTCAACAACGATAACCAAGGAACGGTTTCGATGTCTTACGCTAATGACTCTTTCATGTATCACTTTAACTTGGATCCTGATGGAGCTATCTATCAGAGAGACTGGAGAGCTCCAATGAGAGACTGGAGGATCGGTGTACGGTTTCCAAAGACAGATTGTGATGCATATGGTAAGTGTGGCCCGTACGGGATCTGCAATTCAAGGGAGGATCCACAATGTAAATGCGTTAAAGGGTTTGTGCCGAGGAACGAGACAGAGTGGAGTGCAAGTAATTGGAGGAACGGATGTGTGAGAAGAGCTCCTTTGCTGTGCGAGAGGCAGAGGAATGCAAGTAATGGTGGTGGTGGAGGAAAAGGAGATGGGTTTCTGAAGCTGGAGAAGATGAAAGTGCCGATCAATGCGATACAGTCTCTAGCTAATGAGCAAGCTTGTCCACAGCAGTGTACTGATAACTGTTCTTGCACCGCTTATGCTTATGATCGAGGGATAGGGTGCATGCTTTGGAGTGGTAGCTTAGTTGATCTGCAATCGTTCGTGGGAAGTGGCATTGATCTTAATATTCGACTTGCTCATTCTGAACTCAGTGAGTTAAAAGTCTCACTTGTATTCTTCTTCTCCATTCAGTTTCACTTATGTTTGCTCACCAAATCTTTGTAGACACATAGCAATCGAGCAATTGTGATCACTGCATCTGTGCTAGGTGTTGCGTTCGTTGCTGCCGTTTGTGTTCTTTTAGCTTGCCGTAGATTCAGAAAACGTCCAGGTTAGAGTTCTTTTGTAGCTCATTAATGATGTTAGCTTCAGAATGTTTATTAATTTGTTTACTTTATTGCCTTAGCAGAACCAAAGAAAGATAGAAGTGCAGAGATAATGTTTAAGAGAATGGAAGAACTTACAAGTGGTAATGAGTCTGCTTCAAGCAACTTGCTGATGGACAAGACCTGTTTACACATCAAACAAGAATCCGTTTTGAAAAAGAGATGTGTATAATCTCAGAATCTGCTCAAAAATAGCAGTTCAAGGGCATCAGGACAAGGACTTGAGGAACTTATGAACGAAGTGGTTGTGATTTCGAAGTTGCAGCATAGGAATCTGGTGAAGTTACTTGGTTGTTGCATTGAAGGTGAAGAAAGACTATTAGTATACGAATATATGTCAAAGAAAAGCTTGGATGCTTATCTATTTGGTAAAATGACCTCCTCTGTTTTTAAACTCTGTTCTTACTTTTACTTGGGTTGATTGAATAGAAAGCTAATGATTCTGTTAGCTTTTTGTCAGACCCATTGAAGCAAAAGATTCTTGACTGGAAGACACGGATGAACATAATAGAAGGAATATGCAGAGGTCTTTTGTATCTTCACAGAGATTCAAGACTAAAGATTATACACAGAGATCTAAAAGCCAGCAACATTTTGTTAGATGACAATCTTAATCCGAAGATATCGGATTTTGGCCTTGCAAGAGTTTTTCGAGCTAATGAAGATGAAGCTAACACAAGAAGGGTTGTAGGAACATAGTAAGTATCCATTCCCAAAAATACCAGAACAAATTTTTTGAAAACCATCATAACCATTTGTGATTGCAGCGGTTATATGTCACCAGAATATGCAATGGAAGGTTTATTTTCAGAAAAGTCAGACGTTTTCAGTTTGGGGGTTATACTTTTAGAGATCATAAGTGGTAGAAGAAACTCTCACAAGGAAGAGAATAATCTAAACCTTTTAGCTTATGTAAGTGTGTACTAATAATGAGTGTTTAGTAACTTTACTATCCTTGAAACTCACTTTTAGTTTCGTTCTTTAACAGGCCTGGAAGCTGTGGAATGAAGGTGAGGCTGCTTCTCTAGCAGATCCAAACGTCTTTGATGAGTCTTTCGAGAAAGAGATAACAAAATGTGTTCAGATTGGTTTGTTGTGTGTGCAAGAAGTTGCAAACGATAGACCAAACGTTTCAACCGTGATTTGGATGCTAACCACCGAAAACACGAACCTCAAAGAGCCGAAGCAGCCTGCCATTATAGCAAGAAGAGGAACTTCTGAGGCTGAATCTTCTGACCAGAGTAGTCAGAAGGTCTCTATCAATGATGTGAGTCTCACAGCTGTAACAGGTCGCTAAGTTCACAAAGTCAATATTACTGTTTATATAATGTATAAGTTTTGAGAATCTCCTATAATTGCAAATTCTGTTATTCTGTGCATGTTAAATGGTTTGATTAAATAATAAAAAATGTATCTCAGGAAGTTATGTTCAGATTCATCTAGTACAGACTTTGTACTATTACCTCAGTTAAAAACACCTAATGTGAAACTGAGCTGTGTTGGTAGTTACAATAAATTCTAGTACTGAAACTTGACCTACTCTTAGATGAATTAACTAACTTGGATGAAGAAACTGAACGTGAAACATGTTCTTGACTCATGAGAAGCCACAGTAGGTTTTGTCTTGAAGTGATTCTGCTTATCTTGCTTTTCTTCTTATTCTCTCTCTCTTTTCTAAATTTCTAACTGTGTGAAAATCTCCAATGATGATGCATGCTTCAGTGTCATTGGTCTATGTGATTTTATTGCTAGTCTTTCAAGGCATATTCAAGGTTCTATTTACCACTTATATCAAAAAATAGTTATGTCTGAAAAAAGCGGATGTAGCTGCCATGTTTTTGTTGCCTTGATGGGTAATCAAAGAATCTTCTCTCTTTTTTGAACACACATTCATAAATTGAAAGAGGAGTTAGTTGGGTGCATTGAAAGCATCCACAACCACATTGTCTACAACATTTAGGGCCAGCTTAGCCAACCTATCTGCAATCATATTTTTCTCTCGGGAGTCCAAACAAAAGAGCAAGATTGAAAGGAAGAAGCAAAAGCTAGAATATCTGCAACAACACTGTGGAGCTCCGTGACAAAAAGAATCTTCTCTCTTATAGAATCTTTTTTCTCTTCATTCACGAGTTTTTTTTTTCTACCTTTGTTGAGACATGAACCTGGGGGAATACTACAGTTAGTATATATGTAGCCATTGCAACTTGAAAGAGTTTACCATTTTAATTGGGAAAAACTAAACAAAGTTTCTTAAACATAGCTATCACTCCAATACTTTGCATAAACAAAGAACATCAAGCTGAGAGCGATGGTAATTTATGACATTTTACCACTCAATAACCGACAAAATCGCTAGACTTACTATGGTGAAAGTCAATGGTCTTTGTCTCTGTAAGAAGACTTAAGAAGTACTATATATTAACTTACTTCTCGTGCAATAAACAGGGCAGATCTAGAAATTAGTTTGATATGGGGCACAATTTTTTAGCAACAATATATACATATTAACAAATAAATCATGTTAGTCTCTATAATTTTACATATTTAATGAATCATATATAAAAATAATAATTTTCATAATTAAATATTCATTTTAAGTAATCTTAAAAAAAAATATATTGCATATAACAATTTTATTATAAAATATTCTTTGTAATTTTTATTTCAATCTAAGTATTGAAAAATTAAAAATAATATAAATTATTGTTAGAGTGAAACTAAATAAATTTAAAAATTATTTTGGAAAATTAGTATTGGAAGTAAAAGAACAAAAAATATGAACAAGAAAGAAAAAATTTATGTAGCAAAATCAAGAAGAAAATATATAAATATTATGAAGTCTTAACTAAAAGTGTGTAGAAAAACTGATAAATCAAAAAATATTTCTAGATAGCAAAAATAAGGAGAAAAAAGAAACATGTCATAAAAACTGACTAAAAATGTGTAGCATTTTTAGCCAAAAACACTAAACATTTGTTTTTGAATTTTCATTTCACAAGAGACTAATTATAAATCAGTATGTGCCACACCCATCCCCTCTGTAGGTTCGCCCCTGACAATAAATCTTCCAAAGAGAAACAACAAAGCAAAACTGGAACCTTTCTTTTTCACTTAGTAGCTATGGTGGTTCTACTGAACTCACGTCCTTGTTTTGTTGTTCTTATTCTACTTGCAGCATTCTCTTGCTTCTCTCTGAGACTATGTTTCGGCGAAGACAGAATCACGTTCTCAACTCCGATCAAAGACTCAGAGTCAAAGACACTTCTCTGCAAAAGTGGTATTTTCAGGTTTGGCTTCTTCACTCCTGCAAACTCCACTTCTCGGTTACGTTATGTTGGGATTTGGTACGACAAGATTCCAGTTCAAACTGTGGTTTGGGTCGCCAACAGAGACGCTCCCATCAACGACACTTCCGGTGTTGTTTCCATCTCTGTTGACAACGGAAACCTCGTGGTCACGGATGGTCGAAACAGACTTCTATGGTCGACCAACGTCACCGTACCAGTAGCTCCAAATGATACTTGGATTCAGCTAATGGAAAATGGGAATCTTAGGTTACAAGACAACAGAAACAACGGTGAGATTATATGGGAGAGTTTCAAGCATCCCTACAGCTCTGTGTTGCCAAGAATGAGTCTTTTGATTAACAGTAAAACCGGAGAAAACATCGGTCTTACTTCTTGGAGAAGCTACACAGATCCTTCAACAGGGAACTACACAGTTACTCTTGTCGCTTTCCCGTTTCCTGAGCTTCTAATCAGGAAGAACAGTGCTACACAGTGGCGTAGCGGTCCCTGGAACGGTCAGGTTTTCATCGGTTTACCGGATATGGATTCCCTTCTGAACATTGATGGGTTTAACCTCAATAATGATAACCAAGGAACGGTTTCGTTGAGCTATGCTAATGACTCTTTCATGTATCACTTCAACTTGGATCCTAATGGAGCTATATATCAGAGAGACTGGAGTACTTCTATGAATGATTGGAGAGTTGGTGTCAGGTTCCCATCTACAGATTGTGATGAATACAACAGATGTGGTCCATATGGGAGCTGCAATTACCGGGAAGACCCACAGTGTAAATGCATAAAAGGGTTTGTGCCTAGGAATAACACTGAGTGGAGTGTAGGAAACTGGATTAGTGGATGTGTGAGAAGAGCTCCACTACGGTGCGAGAGACTCAGGAATGGAACTAGTAACGGAGGAAAAGAAGATTGGTTTTTGAAAGTGCAGAAGATGAAAGTACCAGTGAATGTGCAACCGTCTTTAGCTAATGCCCAAGCTTGTCCTAAGGTTTGTTTAGATAACTGTTCTTGCACAGCTTATGCATATGATCAAGGCATTGGATGCATGCTTTGGAGCGGTAGCTTGGTTGATATGCAATCTTTCTTGGGAAGTGGCATTGATCTTTATATTCGACTCTCGCATTCTGAACTCAGTGAGTAAAAAAAAAAACTCTACTAATCTCACCTTTGTTATTATTCATTTACTAATGACATCTCACCAAAATCTTGTAGAAGCACACAGCAAGAGAGCAATAATGATCACAGCACTTGTGCTAGGCGTTGTGTTTGTTTCTGCGGTTTGTGTTCTTTTAGCATGCCTGAAACTCAAAAAGCGTCCAGGTTAGAGTTTTCTTTACTCTTGCTTGAGATTGTTCCTTTTATAATATTTTGTTTGCATCTTCAATCATTTCCTTAGGAGAACCAAAGAAAGATAGAAGCGTAGAGCAATTGTTAAAGAGAATGGAAGAAGTTAACAGTGGTGATGAGCCTGCTTCTAACCAAGTTAAGCTAGAGGAGCTTCCGCTCTTTGAGTTTCAAGTGTTAGCTACAGCAACTGATGACTTCTCTCTCAGAAGCAAGCTCGGACAAGGCGGATTTGGTCCTGTTTACAAGGTAAATACACTAAACAGAACACTTTTTGAAAAGAGATTTGTATACAAAAATCTCATATTAATCTTTTCTTCAGGGAAAGTTACCTGAAGGGCAAGAAATTGCGGTGAAGAGGCTCTCAAGGGCATCAGGACAAGGACTTGAGGAGCTTATGAACGAAGTGGTTGTGATTTCGAAGTTGCAACATAGGAATCTGGTGAAGTTACTCGGCTGTTGCATTGAAGGTGAAGAAAGGTTGCTAGTCTACGAATATATGCCAAAGAAAAGCTTGGATGCATATCTATTTGGTAAAATGATCTCCTCTGTTTCATAACTCTGTTTTACTCTGTTTTTAACTCTGCTCTAACTCTGTTTTCACATGGGATGATTGAATAGAAAGCTAATAATTTTGTTAGCTTATCTCAGACCCATTGAAGCAAAAGATTCTTGATTGGAAGACTCGGTTCAACATAATGGAAGGAATATGCAGAGGTCTTTTGTACCTTCACAGAGATTCAAGACTAAAGATCATACACAGAGATCTAAAAGCCAGCAACATTTTGTTAGATGACAACCTGAATCCTAAAATATCTGATTTCGGGCTTGCAAGAGTTTTTCGAGCGAATGAAGATGAAGCTAACACAAGAAGGGTTGTAGGAACTTAGTAAGTATCCATTCCCAAAAAATAGTAACACAGATATTTTGAAAACCAGTTTTATCATAGCCTATATGAATGATTTTTTTATGTTATTGCAGCGGCTACATGTCACCGGAATATGCAATGGAAGGTTTATTTTCAGAAAAATCAGACGTTTTCAGCTTGGGGGTTATACTTTTAGAGATCATAAGTGGGAGAAAAAACTCTCACAAGGAAGAGAATCATCCAAACCTTTTAGCTTATGTAAGTGTGTGCTAATAATCAGTGTTTTGTAGCTTTTAAACTTTACCTGTAAATTTGGTCTGTTTACAGGTGTGGACGCTGTGGAATGAGGGTGAGGCTGCTTCTCTAGCAGATCCAAGCGTATTTGATGAGTCTTTCGTGAAAGAGATAACAAATTGTGTTCAGATTGGTCTGTTGTGTGTGCAAGAAGTTGCAAACGATAGACCGAATGTTTCAACCGTGATTTGGATGCTAACAACCGAGAACGTGAACCTCCCTGAGCCGAAGCAGCCTGCGTTTATAACAAGAAGAGAAAAGTCTGAGGGTGAATCTTCTGACCAGAGTAGTCAAAAGGTGTCTGTCAATGATGTGAGCCTCACATCTGTCACAGGGCGTTAAGCTCACAAAGGGAATCTCTGAATATGTATAATTAAAAAGGTTTGAATAAGTTTGGCGAATAATAAAATGTGTTGATTAGAATGTGTGGAGTGTTATAAGTCAATGTAGACATTATGATGTGTGTTGAATACGTTGTAAACGTCTAAAAAATATGTATAATATAAGGTTTGAGAAACTCCTGTCTTTTGCAAAAATTATTATTCTGGGGATGCTTAAAGGGTTATAGATTAAAGAACAAGAGATGTATATCAGAGAAGTTATGGTCAGATTTTTCTTATTACCTCAGTTAAAATGATTATGTGAAACTAACCTGTGTTGATTGATAATTTCAATAGTTTATAGTACTGAAACTTAACTAACCTAGATGAAGAAGCTGAACCTGAAGGAAAAGGAGAAAAACAAAAACCACACATGTTCTTGAGAAGCCACAGTAGGTTTTGTCTTGAGAGAGAGAGAGAGAACACTATTATGGTTTTGTGTTTTGGGTTGCTTTGCTATGTTTATATATACAGTGAAACGAACGAACCAGGATAGTTTGGAATTGTGGATAAGATCAGTTTTGACTTTTCATGGTTTCTTAAATATACAACAACAGCTTTTGACTCTTCTGCAGAAATTTATTCTAGTGAAACCAAGAAACTTCCTCTTTTTGTAAGAAATCTAACGACCTTGAACATCGGTGAAGGTGATGTCATTAACAGAACTACCAGGTTCTGCAATGAGCAAAGCAACATTTTCTCGGCCTCTCCTTCTCACGGAAGTAAACGCAGGAAGCTTAGGATTTGGAAGATCAATAGCGTTTTGACCCAACATGATGAGAACAGAGGACATCTCTACTCTGTCCGAAGCGTTTTCTTGCACGCAAAGCAACCCAATGTGTATGCACTTCACCACTTCGCTCACATCATAAGTCTCTTGGTCCATTAAATTGTCTATGATCTCTGTTGCTTCACCTTTTTCCCATAGATCCCAAATCTACAAAGATGAAGAAAAATAACAAGCATTTGCTTATGTTCTGTTTTATTCCTCTGTTTCTATGTGGAAAAAATGCAGTTTAGTCCTTACGTGTCCGACAAGGTTCGATGATTCCTTGTGGAAAGAACTGTTTTTCTTTCCGCTTATGATCTCTAACATCAATACTCCAAAGCTGTAGACGTCGGATTTAACAGAGAAGTGACCCTCCATTGCATACTCAGGTGACATATATCCACTGTGAAAATCAGATTAAAAGGTTAAAAGATTTTGAACAGTTGTATAAGTATTAGTAAAGAGTTAACTCACATTGTTCCAACGACCCGGTTTGTGCATCCTTCGATTTGGTTGCCTCCAAAGATTCTAGCCATGCCGAAGTCCGAAATCTTGGGGATCATTTCGTTGTCAAGAAGTATATTGCTGGCCTTGAGGTCTCTGTGGATGATCCTCAGTCTTGAATCTTGATGAAGATACATGGTTCCACGAGCAATCCCTCGGATTATCTTCATCCGTTTTGGCCAATCCAACGCCGCTCTCTGCTCTTCATCTAAGAGGAGTATAGCAAATCTCAAGTCATTGATTTTTTTGAAGGGGAAATTTGAATTTGTTGGAAATGTTGGAACTTACCGAATATGAAACAGTCTAAACTCTTGTTTGGTAAGTACTCGTATATCAACATCTTCTCTTCTGATTCAACGCAACATCCTAAGATCCTCACGAGGTTTCGATGCTGTAACTTCGATATCAACTTGACCTCGTTCTTGAACTCTTCCATTCCTTGTCCTGAGTTTTTAGACAACCTCTTTACTGCTATCTCCATACCGATTTGTAACACGCCCTGAAATAGAAAGGAAGTAACCATTCCTTACGACTTATTGATGAAGATTTTCATATAATATAATGTCTTGTTATAAGTGAATATTGATTAGCATCTTGCATACCTTATAAACAGGTCCGAAACCACCAGCTCCAAGCTTGTTATGGGAAGAAAAGTTATCTGTGGCTGCGGCGATCGTGTTAAGATCAAAGAGAGGTAACTCCCTGTTTCCAGACTTGTCATCTTCAAATTTGAGTGAGTCTTCAAAATCAAAAGATACCATGGAGAAGGTTGTTGAAGATCTTCTAAGCATGTTCGACTCTGCAGTGTGAGAATGTTTTAAATAGTTATCTGCGTGCTACGCAAGAAAGGTATGAGAACATTTTCAGAGATATACTTACTTCGCCGTTTCCTTACAAAACAGAACACAATGACCATTAGTACCATTACGGCTACAATCAAAATGATGAGAACCAGAACGACTCTTGTCTTCCTTGATGAGCCATTTGTCTCCCACAGCGCTGAAACAAGTATTAAAACCAAATAACCAATACAAAAGTACTTAAGAAACAGAACCGTTGTTAAAAAAAGAACTTGAGGAATAGATTTATGTACCTAACTCTTCCTTGTCTACACGTATGTAGAAATCTTGTCCAGAATTCAAGTAAGTCCTCGTATCCAGCATATCACCGTGCCATGTCAAGCACCCTTTGCTCCTCCATCACCTTCGTGGTAAACGCTTGCGTAAGCGACACAAGAGCAGTTCACCAAGCACCTCTGTTTGCACTCTTTCAATGTCAAGTTCATAACCACACTTGCATTTGATGTGTCGGGAATCTTCGCGTGCGTTAACTTCACAAACCGGTCTTTCTCACGGCACAGCGAAGTTTCGTTTTTCCTCGAACACCCGCCCGTGTAGTCCCTCAAGAACCAGTGCCGAGTAATCTTGGGCTCAAAACCAGGTAGGCATGTGCACTCGAACGTCTCTGAGCTCGTGGGATCGCAGAAACCGTTGACGCCACAGTGTGCGTAGTAGTCGCATTCCTCTTTAGGAACTGACCAGAACTCGTTCCATCTCTGGTCCTTGGCGATCCATGTGAACCGTTGTAGGGTTCCTCTCTCGTTCACTTTCATTCTTGTTATCACCGAAGCATCCGTTACACCGTAAGTGAATGACACCTCGTCCTGATTATTCACAAACGAGTTACTGAAAATGTAACCTCTGTTCATATCAGGCATACCGCTCCACCTCAGCCCTGTCCACGTTCCCGCACGCCACCACAGGATTTGACCCTTGTGTAGAATCAGCTCTGGTAGCCCTCTACGGTCCATACGCAACGTACGGTTCCCCGAACCAGGGTCACTAGGAGATCTCCATGATGTCAGAAACCGATCCAAACCGTCTTTTCGCGTGAAACCAAGTTTCATAAAGGGAAGGAAAGTGTCTGTAGGATGGTCAAAGCTCTCCCAGTATCCTCTCCCTGTGACTGAATCAAGCAGAACTAGGTTCCCTATATTAGAGAGTCTTGCAACTAAAGTTTGTTCCAAGATACTATCAGAAACATTAGTCGACCAGAGAGGAGGCTCTGTTGCGTTTAGTGACGCATAGACGCAGAGATTCCCTCTGCTGGTGAACTTTATCAGACCAGATGTACCATTAACAGGACGGTCTCGGTTTGCAACCCATACAACAGTCTGCTCAGAGATTTGAGCATACCAAATCCCAACATATCGGAGCTTTGAAACTCCAAGGCTGAAGAATCCAAAGGCGAACCTCTCCCCTTCAGAGAGTATGACTTCACCATCTCTCAATGACTGTCTTCTCATGATGGTATCATTGGATACACAAGATTGGAGCAGGGAGAAAAAGAAGACGACAAAGACAATCTTCATTTCTGTGTGTTTTTTTTTTCTCAAGAAGAGGTTGATGTTATGAAACGTATAAATGATGTGTAGTATTAAAAGCCAACTTGAACACCATTAGACTAACACCATTAGCTGTAAAGTTCCGATAATTACTCAAAGGATGCAACTTAAGAACTGATTCATGTGACTTTGAACATGACACAGAACTTAAAGAACACCAATAGTTTTCATTATGGCTTTGACATTAATGGATAACACTTGAGCACATTATGGATTTTTAGCGGTGCATTTTAAATCGGAGAGAAAGAATTAAAACAATATGGTATTGTGTTTTCGTTACCGAGTATATACGGAGATAAACCTGAATAGTGGATAAGATCAGTTTTTGACTTTTGATGGATTCATTAAATACACAACAATAGCCTTTGACTAGCCAAAACAGAGCAAGTAGTAAAAGCCATACATCTAGAAATTCATCACAAGATGTCCATCATTTATTCAAGCTCTATTCCTTGATTAAATCATATAATAGAATTAACCTAAAGCTCTCACTAACATAACATAGTTTTTCAAGATGTTTACAGTATTGCATATATATCAAGCTCAAGGAGAGGAACAAAAAGGACTCATGTTCTCTATTTATGTGACCTCATACAATATATAATTTCAGATTCTGAAATTTTAGAGTTCTAATCCTATAGATTTCTCTTACATTAGGTTTCTACTTTCTATGCAACTTACAGAGTTAACGTCCTGTGATTTCTGTGATGCTCACATTGTTGATAGATGCTCTTTGCTCACTTTGCCAAGGTGACTCAGCGTCTGGAGAGACCCTTCTAGCTATAAACGCTGGCTGCTTTGGCTCGGGAAGGTTTGAGTTCTCTGTACTTAGCATCCAAATCACGGTCGAAACTGTCGGTCTATCATTAGCGTGATCTTGTACACACAGTAGTCCTATGTGCACACATCTTCGTATTTGGTTTTCAAAACACTCGTCGAGGATGAGAGTATCCACAAGAGTGGTGGCTTCTCCATCATTCCATAGTTTCCATGCCTAAGAAAACGAAAGGAAGAGATCAAAGTTCAAGAATGGTGTACAAGCTTTTGTTTGTAGAAGGAAGCTCATTAGTAGTCTTACGTAAGCTGAGAGACTCAGATTCTGCTCATCATTGTTAAAGCTTGAGTTTCTTCTTCTACTCACAATCTCCAGGAGTATGACTCCTAAGCTGAAAACATCCGACTTCTCCGAGAATAATCCTCCCAATGCGTACTCAGGTGCCATATAACCACTGTGAGGTTATGCTTTTAGTCAGTTATATTAATCAACAAAAGTTCAATGTGTACGTGTTAGTTAACTCACTATGTTCCAACGACTCTAAGGGTGCTAGCTTCATCCTCATTCCCCCGGAAGATCCTTGCCAGCCCAAAATCGGATATCTTGGGGTTTAGATTCTCATCTAACAAGATATTGCTGCCTTTGAGATCTCTGTGTATGATCCTCAGTCTTGAATCTCTGTGAAGGTACATAAGACCTCTGCAAATCCCATCGATTATGTTAAACCGAGTCTTCCAGTCAAGAAGTCTTTGCTTCACCGGGTCTGGCCGATTTACACAGCAAAGAGAGCGTTAGCCAACAAGTAAAATTACAACAGAACATTAGTTAAAAGTGATTACCAGACAAGCATGCATCCAAAGAATTCCCTGGCATGAACTCATAGACAAGCATCCTTTCTTCTCCTTCAATGCAGAAACCAAGCAATCTCACGAGGTTCCGGTGCTGCAACTTAGAGATCACAACCACCTCGTTTACAAACTCTTCGAGTCCTTGTCCTGACGTTTGTGAGAGCCTCTTCACAGCGATCTCTTGCCCTTCTCGTAACTTCCCCTGCACACACGTAAAAGTAGAACCAATCAATAACTCCCAAGATCAGCTTCGTAACCTCTCTCTTACCAATGAAACAAACCTTGTAAACGGAACCAAAGCCTCCTTCCCCTAGCTTGTTTGTGACAGCGAAATTTTCAGTAGCTGCAGCTAAAACTTGGTACTCGAACAATGGTAGCTCTTTAAGCTTGTTTTGATTTGCAGCGATGGCTCCAGACTCGTTGCTATTTAAAGCTTCCATCCTCTCAAACAGTAACCTCGCGTTTCTATTCTTTTCTGTTTAAAGCAATGCAAAAAAAGAAGTTAAAAATTCTGTTAAATCTAAAAATATCTATAGAGACATGATTACATATATATAACTCTGACCTCTACGTTTTGCTACCTTCCTTAGGGCTAAAAGAACAATCACCACGACAAGAAACGCGCATCCAACTATCGTGATTACGATCACTAGTGATCGATTGCTCGAGGTTTCTGTTGAGGAACATATGTGAGTTATTACACTCTAGTTTTATTATAATGAGGACATAAGAATGTTACTTACTCAGCTCAGAACCAGCCAGACGGACGTGAAGAGTAACGCCAGAGCCTAAAAACTCCTGCATGTCCATCAAGTTTTCGGTCCAAAGAAGACATCCCAACCCTGTGTCATAAAAGTAAGCAGTACAAGAACAGTTTCTCAGACAGCTACCAGGACAGTCTTGCTCGTTGACTTCAGACCGCTGTGGATTGTTGGGAACTTTCATCTTCTTTAACCTCAAAACCATCATCACCCTCTCTACTTCCATTGTTGTTGCCTCTCTTGTTGGAGAGGGATTTGGCATCCCTCCACAAGGCCCATCGAATAACAGGATTCGGTCCACGAACGCCGGAATCTGGGCCAAAGATCAGTCCAGTAAACTGGTCGATCGGCGAGAAGACTGATCTTAAAGGCTTGGTCTTACGGTCGATCGACTTACTGGTTAGCGTCGGCTCAACGAACCATCGTTCGGCTCCAAGCCCATCGAACGCAAAGATTGGGCCTGGGCCTCTAGGGCAAACTACTCTTAGGGCGAACAAAAGACATACCCACGAAGGCTATAAAAGATGATGAAGAGAAAGCGATCCAAGCGAACGCTAGAACAAGACACCGCGGCAAGATCTAGGGTTTCCGACCAATCGAGCGGCAGTTTTCGTTGAGTCTTTCAACAAAACTCAACCTTTCTCTCCTTTATTAATCTCTTTGTAAACTTGTTCGTTATCATACACGATCAATAAACGTCTTTGTAAGACCCACAAAACCGAGTTTATTTCACTATCAATCGATCGACCAAACTCGATTGCCAATTAAATTGATGCCTTGTCGCTGATAACGCTCCGGTATTCCATAGTGACGACGGCGGCGGCGACTCCACCGTATATGCCGGCTTTCAGATCCGTCAGATCCTACAGATCTCGGTGGCGGCAGCAACAACAGACAGGCATCGCCGATTGACAACGCAACCTGGTCAACTCCATCTCGCTTCGGCGGCGCTGAAACCGACGACCACCAGCAGCAGCAGCAGAGGCGGCCAGCGAACCAACAAACCGGGCGCTCGAAGACCGATTCGACCTTTTCAAGATGGTCACCGCAACTTTCTCGCGGACATATCCGCTAAATCCATCGTCAAGACGTCCGTGCGCGCGGCTGGAGCAGTTTTAAAACCTGCCAAAACCCTTCACGAAGATACGAAGGTTAGGATCAGGCGAGCTCTGTATCCCTCCATACAGGCATTACAGATCCGCCGACCACATAACCGCTTCAAACATGGAGTGCTAACCACCAGCCGAAGAAAGAGATCGCGAGTCTCACCTTCCCGAGAGTCTCCGGACCGCCCTAAGTTGGTTCTCCCTGCGAAGAAGGTTCGATCGACAGCTTCCACGACTATCCGCGTCCTTCCTCAAAACTACATCATGTGGTCCCGCGAGGCACGCCATGTGGAAACTGTGGAAGCTATCCCAATCACGAGCGAAAGCCTCAAGGACTTCATGGAAAGATTCAAACGCAGCGTCCAACCCGGATAACACCACCATTGAAGTCCGGCCAGCGTTATGGATCAACTCAAATTCGGGATTACCTTTATGAGAACCCGGCGAAGAAAGAGATCGAGTCTCGCCAACTCTTCGTCGAGAGTCTCCGGACCGCCCTAAGTTGGTTCTCCCACTGCGAAGGTTCGATCGACAGCTTCCACGACTATCAGCGTCCTTCCTCAAAACTACATCATGTGGTCCGTGAGACGCGTCATATGGCGACTGTGGAAGCTATCCCAATCACGAGCGAAAGCCTCAAGGACTTCATGGAAAGATTCAAAACGTCTTGTCGGCGTCGACCACCACCATTGAAGTCCGGCCAGCGTTATGGATCAACTCAAATTCGGGATTACCTTTATGAGAACCCGACGATTACCATCGAAGGCTTCTACATGATTCAAAGAATTTCATTAAGAGGCGATCGATGAGCTTTTCAACAACAAGCCCAAAAATCGGCGTCAACAGGCGACGCGCAGTGAACCAGCAACATGCTCACCACAAAGAAGGCAACCGCTACACGGTCACCGAATGACCAATCGGTGTGGGAAGGAGTACTCACGAAGGCACCGTGCAAACGCTTATATGTCACTTTCGACCGTAATAATGAATATACAGCGGTCCGGAACCGACGATCTACACCAAGTTCGTTCGAGCGCCGAATCAGCGGAAGAATGTGCGGCATGTACATCACTTTCACTCTACCCGAATGGTGGCGCATCACATGACTCAAGCACGGCGGAGTGCTTCCTCCGTTCTTCATGGGAAAAATCTTCTCCAAAAGCGGGCATTAGATACAATCGATCGGCCAACATCAACCGTCGAACAATCACCGGTCGATCGATCGACGGAGTTTCAAGCCACGCTTTGCGAACAAACTCAAAGTCACATATTCGCTTGCCCGGTACGGCTCCATTCTCATGATCCTCCCATTAAATGCGGCTCTTTTGCAAGTTCGCCAGGAGGTGCCACGATGCTCTTTATGCTCAGCTCATGATCATCACACAAAGAACAATCCTCATCTCAAACAACCAGCAACGGCTTATCATCAAAAGATTCAGTCACTTGTTTGCAAAGCTGAGCCCCGCGGCGGCAACATCAGGCATGGTCGATCGATAACATGACTTCCATCTATCAAGTGATCGATTGATTGATGGAGCTTCAAGTTAGCCACTCCACTTGTTTGGCGCACCTCACGGCACTCCGTTCGAGCATTTCACGCTTCACGGATCAAGCATAACCGACGATCCCATCGACCGTCGACCAACAAGCACTTCTTCCGCGTCAAAGAGTAGAGGACCGCGAGTTCAACTTCCCTCTATCAGTGATCAATCGATCGGCGGAGGTTCAAGTTAGCCACCCCACTTGATCGACGCATCACTTCAAGCACAACCATTGGTTCATTAGCGGGGTTTAAGCAAGCGTTTGAATGAGCGGTCCGCACATATTCGGAGGCATCATGTGAACACTTGTACATCACTTTCGAATAGATCGAATGATTGCACATCACAAAGCCCACATACGCCATTAGCGGATATTTTCAAAGCGTCAGTGAATGCTTGTAAGTCACTTTCGGTTAATTGAATGACTACACATCACAATACCATTAACTTGGTCACGGAGGCATCATGTGAACACTTGTACATCACTTCGAATAGATCGAATGATTGCACATCACACAGCCCACATACGCCATTAGCGGATATTTTCAAAGCGTCAGTGAATGCTTGTAAGTCACTTTCGGTTAATTGAATGACTACACATCACAATACCATTAACTTGGTCACGGAGGCATCATGTGAACACTTGTACATCACTTTGAATAGATCGAATGATTGCACATCACAAAGCCCACATACGCCATTAGCGGATATTTTTAAAGCGTCAGTGAATGCTTGTAAGTCACTTTCGGTTAATTCGAATGACTACACATCACAATACCATTAACTTGGTCACGGAGGCATCATGTGAACACTTGTACATCACTTCGAATAGATCGAATGATTGCACATCACACAGCCCACATACGCCATTAGCGGATATTTTCAAAGCGTCAGTGAATGCTTGTAAGTCACTTTCGGTTAATTGAATGACTACACATCACAATACCATTAACTTGGTCACGGAGGCATCATGTGAACACTTGTACATCACTTTCGAATAGATCGAATGATTGCACATCACACGTTTACATCTGCGTCCGCACGAGCTGATTCGGAAAACTTGTCCGGAAACATAAGTTTGGAGATATGGCGTATCTAGCGTCCTTACGGCACGGCGCCATTCGGCTGCGGCTTCTCGATGATCCCTTGCGGGCGAGGCCTTTGGAATTCTACATGGATGTCCTCTCGATTGTCTTCCATCTCGTCATCGTCTCTCGGCTCACGCGGCGTTTGAGCGACCTCCCTTTCATCCTTAGAAGGATCAGCCCTTACCTCTTTCAAAGATTTAGCTCTTTTTCTCTTCTTCTTTGGCGGAAGATTGTCAATGGACCCCTCCGCGATGGGATCTGCGGTAACATTCGCCATTGCGCCCGACGTCCATGATCGACCACGACCAGAAAAATAAGAGGTGATTAAGCGGAGGATCGAAACCACAACTTTGAATCTTCCCCAAAATGACTCATAAACACCGATATCCAACCGATGGATTCCATGGGCGCTGGTGGGATCTCGGGATCATAAAGGTCATACCGGACTTCGACTTTTCTCCATCAGCGAAGAAATCCCTTAAAGTAGAGTGAGTAGGATCAACATCGTCCCAATCCTGCTCATCGACCGATCAACTCGAATCAGGGAATCTCTCCAAACGTCCCATCGCGATGATAGCGAAATGGAGTCAATCAGTCATCAAACCAGACCTCGCGGTAATACTGACCGGGTTGCTCAAAACCCATCCGTCGGACTCAACCCAAAATCGCGCTTTCATGCGGCGACCGTCGATTGCAAGATCATCTAAAACAAGGATCGCCCATGATGCGTATGATCGTTTGGAGCGAGATCGTCAAGACCGTCGATCAAACTGACCCGATCGATCGATCGGTGCAATCATGGCGACCGATCAGCGAGGCATGCACCAACCAATCAATTGACCGCGAAAACCATAGGAGACAAGCGGCGACCCATCGATTGAGATTACGAAACAAGTGCGTGCATGCGCTGCCGGGATCGTTTGGAGCGAGATCGTCTATTGCCGATCCGCCAAACTGAAGCCGTCGATCGGTAGACTCACCAGCGTGCTTAGCGGCGACCAGGAACTACTCAGGAACATGATCGATTGGGAATCGATCGACCAACGACTAACGAACCATGAGCGGTGCTTTTGGTGATCGGCGACGGATCACGGTATCTCCATGATGCAATGCGACAAAAATCAAGTGAAATGACCTCACACATCGACCAGCGATCGATCGATCGGCGAACACGGTTTGAACGGTTTTAGTTCGAGGCACAGCGGTCTCACACTACACCTTATGACAACTACTTACTTTCGGCGATCAGCGACAATTACCGATCGGTGATCATTCAAACAATTATCGTCGGTGATGATTAACAACATCGTGAGCAACACAAGCATACCGCTACCGATCGACTGTGCATGGCGAGCTGGAACTGAATCCGTTATTCTCGAGAACCAACTCTTGCCCCATTGCGAAGAACCGCGATCCTTCACAAATATGGTGGGGGCTTCTTGTTGGAGAGGATTTGGCATCCTCCACAAGGCCCATCGAATAAGGATTAGGTCCACAACGCCGGAATGGGCGAAAGATCGATGAAACTGGGTCGGCGAAGACTGATCTTAAAGGCTTGGTCTTACGGTCGATCGACTTACGGTTAGCGTCGGCTCAACGAACCATCGTTCGCTCCAAGCCCATCGAGCATAAAGATGGGCCTGGGCCTCTAGGCAAACTACTCTTAGGGCAAACAAAAGACATACCCACGAAGGCTATAAAAGATGGTGAAGAGCAAGAGGGATCAGAAAGCGGACCAGACAGCGTGGCAAGATCTGGGGTTTCCGACAATCGGGCAGTGTTTTAGTTGAGTCTTTCAACAAAGCTCCAACCTTTCTCTCCTTTATTAATCTCTTTGTAAACTTCTTCGTTATCATACACTGATCAATAAGCGTCTTTGTAAGACCCACAAAACCGAGTTTATTTCACTATCAATCGATCGACCAAACTGTATTCAACATCTGGCACTGCGTAAGCGTCTTTCTTACGCATCCACGAGTCAGTTTCCTGCTTCCACTCCTCGTAACTCCGTGGCTCAAACCCTCTAATGCACTTGCAAGGAGGATTAAAGCCGGATTAACTAGTGAAGGCCACATTTAGCATAGATATCACGGTTTATCGAAACATCAACCCCATGCTCCACTCTTGGTTAGCCGGCTCCAGTACTTCTCCATCGCGTGCCCCTCGGTGTCCAAGAGAAAATGATACATGGACTGGTTATAACCAAACGACATGGAGACGGATCCTCTGTTGTCATTAGCAAGTTTAAACCCGTAGAGATCGACACGTGAGTCCCTTTACGGTAGTCGAAAGTTTTGACCGTTCCAGACGTACGCCAACATATGACCGTCTTTCCATAAGGCAAGCTCGGAAGCGGTAAGGGAATCACACCGGCTGAGTAGCGTCGGTGAAGGATCAGAGAGGCTTTTCCACGATCTAAGCATGAGTCTCTTCCCTGTTCTTGCGTCGGTGGATATCGTCATTGTCGGCAAGAATCGTTCGAGGATGCGAGAAACTCTCCCATAGTTTCTTGTCCCGTTGTCTTGAAGTCTGAGGTTCCAGTGCTCGGAAGCCTTGCGGATGTGGTGTTAGGGATCCTGCTGGTCGTGAGAGGTTCGTGGACCAGTGAACATGTCCACGACCATCCATAGGCATTGTTATCATCATCATCAGCTGTGGTGTGTTCACCATTGACACGCATAATCATTTCAGAAGAAAACTTTCATGTTTGTTTTTTTCGAAACTGTGATATATATATAGCAAACATGGAAGTTCGATTTGAAAGGAGAAACATTGAGAACCTAGTATGCTAATAGTGTATTGTAGTGCCAGTTATCTGTGTATATAGCCACCTAATTTGTATGATAATACATTTGATGATGATGGTCATAGATACCGATGTAAGTTACCTAGAAGATATAGGTCAATTCAGTTTCTTAGGTGAATAAACGTTGCTGATTAGACTTGAGTTTATTATGAACTACTTTCGATCCAAATATTGCTTTTCGGTTGGTGGTTTCTGAACTGCAAAAAAGAAACAAACTATATAATCGGCCAATTCCTACATCACCAAGGGTCAACGGTCCTAATCAGTACATAAACATGTTACATGTGCGAAAACATACATCAACTAGTATAAAATTCAAATTTTCATACATGAACTTTCAAAATTGGGTTTTATCATACATTGACCTCATTTTCGTTAGTCAAACGTTGAGTTGTCGTTAACCGGTAATAGAAAATCGGCTAATTTCTACATCAACAGGGACCAATGGTACGGATCAATACATAAACACTTCACTTGTGCAAAAACATACATTAACTAATACAAAATTTAAATTAAATACATGAACTTTTGAAATCTGGTTTTAACATACGCTAAAGCTTGACATTTGCCTAATTTCCACTAGTCAAATAATATTGAAGATAAATTGTTTGTCACGTATTGATTAAGTAAGGTTTTTATTGTATTATATGGTAATTAAACTGTATTACGTAGTAATTGAATGAGAAAAATAAATTATGTAGGTCAAACGATTTCTTTCTCGTGTAATTCATTAGTTAGCTTTTCTCTTTAATTTTTTTCTTCAGCTTTTTCGACAACAGAAAACACTAACACCGAGAAAACGAAAGAAGACAAAATTGAACAAAGAGAAAAGAGAATGTCTTCGATAAGCTAAACATTCTCATTTCTCTCTGTCAATTACTACGTACTATGGTTTAATTATCACATAATACAATAAAAACTTTACTTAATCAATATGTGACAGACAATTTATTTTTGGTATTATTTGACTAGTGAAAAATAGGTAAATCTATTTTATTAAATTTAAGTACAAAATAAAACTAACATTATTTTCAACAGATTTATTACATCTTTTCTTTCCTTATTTTCACTCAACTTAACTACTTTATTAATTGCATTTTTTTCCAAATAATTTAACAGCATGTTTTATAACAGAACTTACCTATATTTAAGTGTTTTATTATATCTTTTACATTTTTTTATACTTCTTAACTACTTCATTAAGATATGGATATCATGTATATGGTTGGGTATGGATTAGTTCTTTCGGATATCGGGTTTTTTTGGGGTTTTGAAATTATGTTTTTTTCGGGTATTATAAATTTTTCGGTGGGATTCAAATAGGGTCTTTCCAGATCCGGGTGGATTTGGTCTTTATGTGTAAGAACATAAAAATGAACAAAATTTTATATATTTAGGAATGTCATTAAACAATTTATAAAAAAATTAACAACAAATATCCGCGCGGACGCGCATGTCAAAATTTAGTGTATGTTAAAACCATATTTCGAAAGTTCATGTATTGAGTTTAAATTTTGTATTAGTTGATGTATGTTTTTGCACAGGTGAAGTGTTTATGTATTGATCTGGACCATTGGTCCCTGTTGATGTAGGAATTAGCCGATTTTCTATTACTGGTTAACGACAACTCAACGTTTGACTAACGGAAATTAGGTCAATGTATGATAAAACCAAATTTTGAAAGTTTGCGTATGAAAATTAAATTTTGTACTAGTTGATGTATGTTTTCGCATAGGTAAGATGTTTATGTACTGATCGGGACCGTTGGCCCTTTTGGTGTAGGAATTAGCCGATTTTGCTAACAGAAACAATACGTTGTCAGGCATTTTCTTCTGGTTCGGTTCTGTTATACTGTTGTCAAAATAAAATCAGAAAAGCCTAAAGGGGTACAAAGACAAATAGATAGATAGATGAAACTTAGATCGATTCTATCTACCAGGCCTGGCCCAAAGTTAGACCTAGTTTACTATGAACTACTTTCTCAGAAAAACCACAAGGTGTACAAGACAAATAGATAGATAGGCAGAGATATACATGGACGTGAACACTTTATTCAAATTCTCTGGACCATTCTCAGGCAGCCCTTTTAATTGTTTTATGTTCACTGTTCTTCGGTTCAGAGAACAAACGGGAGGTTAATACAGGACACCAACCGCGTAAATACAAATCTATGATGGAGTTAGAATGAACCAAAATCCATACCAACAAAAAGCAAAAAAGAGATAAAAAAAAAAAAGAATGAAAAATAAACAAGAAAGTGAACTTTCTTTCTATGTTCTCTCATCTACGTATAAAAACTGTCAACTCCTATTATGATGACAAACAACATGTGGAAAAAGGATGGAAACCTTTTATTCTCCTACGGTGCCATCAGACCATCCACCGTATAAGAAAGAGACTTAGCCCAGTCCGTTTTCAGCACCATTGTTTGCAGCGTGTGCATCACATCATATCCTGGATCAAGCTTCCGTTGCCATCCCTATAACCACAATCAATTACAATATTCAAGCAAACTGTATCCCTCCATAACACTAACTGGATCAAACTAGGCAACAAACATCTTTAAGCCCAATTACTATAATAACTTTAGTTTTGGTCCTATGCATACCAACAAGTTCCATGATCTGAAAATCAACACTAAATTATGAAAAAAAAAAACCCAAAGATTTTGGCTCACCTCGAGAACTAGTGTTGTCACCATCACGGTGCACACATTCCCATCGATATTAACTCTATGGCGCCTTACTTTCTCAAGTAACTCGTGCATGCAATCTGCTGGATGTACTAAATCTCCCTCAGCGGTTCCCCAGAACTTGAATGCTTCTTCTACTTCCTGCCAAAACATAAACGTATCATCATTCATCACATACTTAAAGAATCTCGAATTACATCTGACAATTTTAACTGTTTTCTGAGGTAATAAGGAACTTATCGTTACCTCAATAAAAGCCTCTGGATTGGGACAGTTCTGCTTTCTTGATAACTTAAGTGTTCGCTCAGCAGCAGTCCTGCCATCCCTAAGCGCAACCGCCTTGAAAAAATCAAGCAAGTTCTCTCTGTCGTTCTTTGAGAGCTCTGCAGTCATCCCCACGTCAAGGAAAACGATGTGTGGCTTCTTCGTTTTGAAAAGCCCTCCCCGAGAAGCCTTTTTCCGGACAAGGATGTTCCCCGGATGCATGTCAGCGTGAATAAAGTTATCAACCTGAAAAAAAAATCATCATTCAACTTAAGCATCATCAAAGAAGGTATATATAATATCAGAGTTATTATATATGATCTTACTTACCAGGAGCATCTTCAAGAGAGCATGAGTCCCGATGTGGGCCAATCTAGTTTTAATCCACTCATGTCCATCCATGCCATCAACGTAACGCGCCACGCTCTCTCCGTGCTCATACGTCTCCACCAGAACAGCAGGGTGCACAAGCGGATACACAGGTTTAGGGAAAGAGACATCTTTCCATCTCCTGAAGTTGTATATGAACCTACTCAAATGAGAAGCCTCCCTAGTGTAGATAAGTTGAAACTAAGATAGATTGATGCTCATAGAGCTTATTGAAACAAAATGAAATAGCTCAAAGAGCTTTATTATGCTGAGAAATAAAAGAAAGGAGAAAGCTTTAGCTTTGTCACCAAGAGCACAAGGATTTAAATTGATATATCATTAAGGACAAGAGAGGCTGCCTTTCATGGCAGCAAGGTTGAGTTTTACAAAGCCTTAAACTACTATTTATATAAATCTAAATACTTGAGAACCCTAGTTACATGGGCTTCTATGGACTTCTCCAATTACATAGTCTTGGGCTTGCTATGTGGCTTAATACTCCCCTGCAAACTGAGCGTCGGGTGAAAGCAAGATGCTGAGTTTGAACCGCAAATGTGGATGGCTTGAGATGAGGAAGAGTAGTTGAAGTAGGAGGCTTTTGATGTAGGCAAGTGACTCTTTTTTTTTCTTCATGGAAAACAAACTAAGTGTGAGATCTATTCAGGCCTATACTTGGAGAGTATCACATGGCTTCACTCAGAGGTTTCTTTTGAACTTGGAGAGCTTAGTTGATCTCACTCAGAGGTATAATTGTGGTCTTTTTGTCTCACTATGAATCTAGGCTTACTTTACCTATTTCTTACTATGTTCATGAAGAAGCAAAACTCTCTTTCCACACTTACTAAACCATCCTATTAACTCTCTGATTCCTCTCCAATAGCCAAGCCAACTATAACTGCAGTTCTACGATCTGCATTTTCTATTTGGCATTTAACCGAACACCTTGTGTGCATTCAGCAAACCATGAAACTTTGCAGCCAAACTCCCATCGTTATCAACCCAGAGACAGCCCTATTGCATTCTAGATTCACGATTCCAAGCTTATAATCTAAACCAGGCAGCATCGACCATCACACGAAACGAGCAATCATCACATTCTTCTCAATCTATCAAACCTCCGTACATTTTTTTTTTTCTTTAAAATGTTTCTGATGGAGGACAAAGACATTACCGTAGAGACAGTGATGG
Source organism: Brassica carinata (assembly GCA_016771965.1). NCBI lineage: Eukaryota > Viridiplantae > Streptophyta > Magnoliopsida > Brassicales > Brassicaceae > Brassica > Brassica carinata. Next base: position 4,769,587 of record CM028699.1, read on the forward strand.
AGTGTGTGATGCCTCCAGAAAGCTTGATCTCTGGCTAACTCATGACACACGTGAAACGTTTCCCTTCAAACTCAAATTCTTCAACTTCGTCCAGCTCTTAAAGATTCTGACTTTAGCTGTCATAAAGCTTCAACCTTTAACTCAGCAGATGGAAAGTAAAAACACAGAGAAGACGTGTCTTTGTCTTGACACCGGCTTTGTCACCTGAGGACTCGGACTCTTCACTTCAATGGTCTTCAGTCTTGCTCCCCTGCTTTTGTGCCATCCAAAAGAAAGAGAAAGGAGACAACTTGGCAAGTATGCTTCTTCAAATAAAGCCCAAGTCTTGTTTCTCGGAAAAAGATGAAAAGTTTGGAGCTTTAGTGGTAGAGGTTGGTCTTGTGTTGGAAGGTGATGAGAATATAACCCATAGAGCCAAGGATTTACTCCCTGGTGCTCTGATACCATGTAGATAAGTTGAAACTAAGATAGATTGATGCTCATAGAGCTTATTGAAACAAAATGAAATAGCTCAAAGAGCTTTATTATGCTGAGAAATAAAAGAAAGGAGAAAGCTTTAGCTTTGTCACCAAGAGCACAAGGATTTAAATTGATATATCATTAAGGACAAGAGAGGCTGCCTTTCATGGCAGCAAGGTTGAGTTTTACAAAGCCTTAAACTACTATTTATATAAATCTAAATACTTGAGAACCCTAGTTACATGGGCTTCTATGGACTTCTCCAATTACATAGTCTTGGGCTTGCTATGTGGCTTAATAATACTCCACTAGAGGACGAGGTTTCTATCAGCAGAGTTCAAATAATACTCAGGGAGACTCATCCTCTAGACCATCTTGCCAGATCTGTGGTCGTTTTGGGCATAATGCCTTGAAGTGCTACAGGCGCTTTGATATTTCATATCAGAGTAATGATCCTCCTTCTGCAATGGCTGCGCAGCAAATTACCAACAATCCTTCTTCAGAACAAAACTACACGGGGGCTGAGTGGTATCCAGATACGGTGCCCCATTCATGTTACAAATTCTCAACGAACTTGACAGACACGATACATCAAGGAAAACCATTGGTTCATTAGCGAGGGTTTAAGCAAGCGTTTGAATGAGCGGTCCGCACACATATTCCGGAGGCATCATGTGAACGCATGTACATCACTTCGAATAGATCGAATGATTGCACATCACAAAGCCCACATACGCCATTAGCGGATATTTTCAAAGCGTCGGTGAATGCTTGTAAGTCACTTCGGTTAATTGAATGACTACATCACAATACCATTAACTTGGTCACGGAGGCATCATGTGAGCGCTTGTACATCACTTCGAATAGATCGAATGATTGCATCACACAGCCCACATACGCCATTAGCGAGCGTTTTCAAAGCGTTGAGTGAGCGGCATGCGTCACTTTCGGTCAGTCGAATGACTACACATCACAATACCATTAACTTGGTCACGGAGGCATCATGTGAACACTTGTACATCACTTCGAATAGATCGAATGATTGCACATCACAAAGCCCACATACGCCATTAGCGGATATTTTCAAAGCGTCAGTGAATGCTTGTAAGTCACTTCGGTTAATTGAATGACTACACATCACAATACCATTAACTTGGTCGCGAAGCGTCATATGAGCGCTTGTACATCACTTCGAATAGATCGAATGATTGCACATCACACAGCCCACATCGCCATTAGCGAGCGTTTTCAAAGCGTCAGTGAGCGGCATGCGTCACTTTCGGTCAGTCGAATGACTACACATCACAATACCATTAACTTGGTCACGGAGGCATCATGTGAACACTTGTACATCACTTCGAATAGATCGAATGATTGCACATCACACGTTTACATCGTCCGCGCGAGCTGATTCGGAAAACTTGTCCGGAAACATAAGTTTGGAGATATCGGCGTCCAGCTTCTGACCTGGCGAGTCGCCACGCTTCTCGGGCGGTTCTCTCCGATGATCCCTTGCCGCAGTGCCTTTGGAATTCTACATGGATGTCCTCTCGATTGTCTTCCATCTCGTCATCGTCTCTCGGCTCCGCGGCGTTTGGCGACCTCCCTTTCATCCTTGAAGGATCAGCCCTTACCTCTTTCAAAGATTTAGCTCTTTTCTCTTCTTCTTTGGCGGAAGATTGTCAATGGACCCTCCGCGATGGGATCTCGCGGTAACATTCGCCATACGACGTCCGAATCGACATTACCGATCGCGAAAAGAAATAAGAGGTGATTAAGCGGAGGATCGAAACCACAACTTTGAATCTTCCCCAAAATGACTCATAAACACCGCAATATCCAACCGATGGATTCCATGGGCGCTGGTCGGATCTCGGGATCATAAAGGTCATACGGACCTTCGACTTTTCTCCATCAAGAAATCCTCTAAAGTAGAGTGAGTAGGATCAACATCGTCCCAATCCTGCTCATCGACCGATCAAGCTCGAGCAAGATCGGGAATCTCTCAACGTCCCATCAGCGATGATAGCGAAATGGAGTCAATCAGTCATCAAAGACCGGACCTCGCAAGCGTATCGCCTGCAACTTCGTGGATTGCTCAAAACCCATCCGTCGGACTCAACCCAAAATCGCAACGCTCTTAACGCGGCGACCGTCGATTGCAAGATCATCTAAAACAAGGATCGCCCATGATGCGTATGATCGTTTGGAGCAGATCGTCCAGCCAACCGATCAACCCCTAATCGATCGATCGATCGGTGCAATCGCCAAACCGACCGATCAACGTGCATGCACCAACCAATCAATTGACCGCGAAAACCATAGGAGACAAGCGGCGACCCATCGATTGCAAGATTACCCGAAACAAGTGGTCGCCCGTCGCTAGGATCGTTTGGAACAGATCGCCTAGCCAACCGACAACCCTAACCGACCCCGATCGACGGTAGACTCACCAACGAACGAACGACCGTGAACTACTAAGGAACATGATCGATTGGGAATCGATCGACCAACGACTAACGAACCATGAGCGGTGCTTTTCGATCGGCGACGGATCACGTGTATCTCCAGTATGCAATCGACAAAAATCAAGTCGGCTGACCTCACACATCGACCAGCGACGATCGGTCGGCAAGCCACAGTTGCCAAAACCAGTTTAGTTCGAGGCCTGAAACAGTCTCACACCCTACTACACTACTACAACTACTTACTCGAGCGGCAATTACCTTTATCGGTGATCATTCAAACAACGGTTATCTCGTCGGCGGTCGATTAACAACATCGTGAGCAACACAAGCATACCGCTACCGATCGACTCGCCTAACGAGACGGAACTCAATCCGTTATTCTCGAACCAACTCTTGCTACCCCATTGCGAAGAACGCGATCCTTCACAAGTGGTGGGGGCTTCTTGTTGGAGAGGATTTGGCATCCTCCACAAGGCCCATCGAATAACAGGATTCGGTCCACGACGCCGAATCTGGGCCAAAGATCAGTCCAAGAACCGTCGACGTGAGAAGACTGATCTTAAAGGCTTGGTGCTACGGTCGATCGACTTCTGGTTAGCGTCGGCTCAACGAACCATCGTTCGGCTCCAAGCCCATCGAGCGCAAAGATGGGCCTGGGCCTCTAGGGCAAACTACTCTTAGGGCAAACAAAAGACATACCCACGAAGGCTATAAAAGATGGTGAAGAGCGAGAAGGGATCAGCGGACACGAAGACACGGCGGCAAGATCTGGGGTTTCCGACCAATCGAGCCGCAGCTTAGTTTTCGTTGGAGTCTTTCAACAAAGCTCCAACCTTTCTCTCCTTTATTAATCTCTTTGTAAACTTCTTCGTTATCATACACTGATCAATAAACGTCTTTGTAAGACCCACAAAACCGAGTTTATTTCACTATCAATCGATCGACCAAACTCGTATTCAACATCTCTGGCACTGCAGTAGCGTCTTTCTTACGCATCCCTGAGTCCAGTTTCCTCTGCTCCACTCCTCGTAACTCCGTGGCTCAAACCCTCTAATGCACTTGCAAGGAGGATTTAAACCGGATTGGCAACTAGTGAACTGGCCACATTTAGCATAGATATCACAGTTTATCGGAAACATCAACCCCATGCTCCACTCTTGGTTAGCTTCGCTCCAGTACTTCTCCATCGCGTGCCCCTCGGTGTCCAAGAGAAAATGATACATGGACTGGTTATAACCAAACGACATGGAGACGGATCCTCTGTTGTCATTAGCAAGTTTAAACCCGTAGAGATCGACACGTGAGTCCCTTTCCGGTAGTCCAAGAAAGTTTTGACCGTTCCACGGGCCGCTACGCCACAGCATATGACCGTCTTTCCATAAGGCAAGCTCTGGAAACGGTAAGGGAATCACACCGGCTGAGTAGCGTCCCGGTGAAGGATCAGAGAGGCTTTTCCACGATCTAAGCATGAGTCTCTTCCCGTTCTTGCGTCGGTGGATATCGTCATTGTCGGCAAGAATGCGTTCTGAGGATGCGAGAAACTCTCCCATAGTTTCTTGTCCCCGTTGTCTTGAAGTACGAGGTTCCCTGTGCTCAGAAGCCTTGCGGATGTGGTGTTAGGGGATCCTGCTGGTCGTGAGAGGTTCGTGGACCAGTGAACATGTCCACGACCATCCATAACCACGAGATTCCCGTCTTTGGATATCAGAATCACTCCGGAAGAGTCGTTGATCGGGCTGTCTTTGTTTGCTACCCAAACCACGGCCTGCTTCTGCACAGGAATGTTACTGAACCAAATCCTGCGTAGCGACCCGTGGAGTTAACCGGACTGAAGAAACCAAACCTGAAAGTGCTGGGGCTGGAGACGAGTGTTTCTGAGTCTTTGAGGTTGGTAGAGAATGAGAGTACATCCACACTCAAACAAAGCCTCAAAGACACAAAAGACAAGGTAAAAGAAGAAGTAGAAGGAAACGACCCATGTGTTCTCAGGTAGTTGAGCTCGTCCCTTTTCTGTTTGAGAGAACATTGCGCTTCGTGTATTGTGTATTTATATGTATCCAAAGAGTTGAAAAAAAAATATTTGACGTTTGTTAGTTTGAATCTTCTTAACCACTAGCACCGACTTCATTTAACCAGTCGGCGACCTATACCAAAGTTGATTTTCCTAGTACGAACACTACCGGAGTGAAAGAGACGGATGTGAATATTATTTTCGAACCGTCAAAGACGTTGGTTGAAACATTTAAATCTTTTTCAACTGTTTTTTTTTTCCAAAGACACAAAACACAAGACACTGAATCCATTCATCTCTGAACTTCCCACACAGTTCAAACCAAAAAAAAACTCAGAAAAACATGACCATACTTACAACTCAAAGATCTAGAAAACCCCCAAACACCAGACGACGATGGATGCACCGATCAAGAAACACAAACCAAACGGCACATAATCGCTTTTCTTTTTCCTTCTATGTCTCCTTAGGGAGGTCTCCTCCTGCAACATAGAGACAAAACAGTGATTCTCAAAGATGTAAGCATATACACACATTTTTTTTTTAATTCACTAGCCAAGATAAATGTTTTCCTAATCAAATCGAATTTGACCTGCTTGTTGCTTATCCGAAGCATCATGGTACTCATCCTTGTCTCCCTCTTCCTCAGCAACCTCAGGCACCGTATGAAGCTTATCACTCTCCACCAGCTTCTCAGCACCATTCTCACCGGACTTCTCATCCTCTCCGTCCTTATCATCAGGAAATCTAACAACCACCACAGGACAAGCACAGTGATGAACAGAGTAATCACTCACGCTCCCTAACCTCCCTTTGCTGCTCCGCTTCGTAGCCCCGAAACCTCTGCTGCCCATGATCAAAGTACTAAGCCCCAACCTCTCAACCTCCAGACACAGCCTCTCCTTCATATCGTGATCTTTCACGATATGGATCTTAAACGGTATCTCCGCCTCCACCAGAGGCTGAGCGACGTCGCTCGCCTTCTTGTTGGTGAAGACGTCGAAGTCGTCCTCCAGCTTCTTCTGAGACTCCTCGTTCTCAGGATCCCACTGCGGCGACAGGTCGATGGCGCCCCAGTCGGCGCCGTAGAGGACGCTCGTCGGCTGGACGTGGAGGAGGACGACGGCGTCGCCTGATCGGAGATAGTTCTGAACGGCCCACTGGACTGCGTAGGCGCTCTCGTCGCTCAGATCGACGGCGATCCCGATCTTGCGCTGAGCTCCGGCCGTCGGTGTGGTGATCGGGAACCTGGGGGAAGACGGTTGCACGGTGACGACGGTGGGGATTTCCTCGGTGATTTTGCCGGTGAGGCCATGTTTTGTCGGCGATGAAAGCGTGTGTTTCTTTGGGGAAAAGGAAATGAGATTTTGGCTTTGACGGTGGAGATACGGACAAGGCGAGAGAGAGAACAAGACTTTGGTCTTGTAGTACTTCTTCTGTTGTAAGTTTTGGAGTTTGTTAAGAGCCGTTCGATTGATGAGTTTAAAGATCTAACGGCTGTAGTGGAGGTAGTAAATCTCAGTTTAATAGTAAAGGAAACACCTGATGATAATCCAGAAGCGAATCTGTTTAATGGGCCCAAATGTCCTTGGTTTAAGCAATAAATAACTTTGGGCCAGGCCTGGTAGATAGACTCGATCTTAACTTTGAGCCAGACCTGGTAGATAGAATCGATCTCAACTTAGGACTCATGCTAATTAATAACAACATACCCGTAATTAAGTATACTAGCGAATTAAACAGTATATATAGTACATGCAGCCCAAATTTAGCCAATGTTCTGTTTCTTTATTAATTAGGTGTTTGATTAACAAATTATAGCGTTTAGGTGTTTGATTAACAAATTATAGCTTTACATATGAATCATGATGTAAGAAAACACAATTTGTTTATTTTTTGTTTTCTGTTAGCTTTTCGGACATTATATAATATGTAGGAATCGTATAATAGAGCAGGATAGGATAAGAATAAAGAGACATCAATCACTCTCCACTATCAGAATATCCACGTGGCAAACAGCTGTACCGTTAGTAATGACAGCTTCTTTATGGTAGGTTTATGAATAATTAATTACCCGCCATAAAAATATCCAAAAAGGCGTTTCACCCATTAAAAAGGAAGATCCTTTTTGCAGAGAAGCTATCGAATCGCACAAGAGATTAATTAAAACAAAAAACATAAAGTTTCCTCCTTTTTCTATCAATGGCGGATTCGGGTAAACTAGAGAGCGGAGGAGCCGCCGTAATAGGCAACACTGGAGACGGCGGGGCGGCGGTGGAGGAGAGGGAGATGCTAGCGGAGTTGGAAGGAATATCAGTGTTGGATTTCGATCTGCTCTGCTCCACGGTGGCGCTTCAGACTCAGGGGAAGTGGAGGAAACTCGAGAGCTCCGACGGAGAAGATGATGAATACGGCGGCGGCGTTTTACGGCTTTGGGAAGGCGATGTTATGGACTGCCTGGAGGATCGTCATCTCTGCATCGAATCCGCTTGGTGAGTTTATTTCTCCAGACATTAGAATGATAATGAAGCAAGAGACTTTTTGTTATAATAGTTTTCTTTTTGTCTTTTGTCTTTTAGCTGTCCGTGCTACAGATTCGGAAAGAACATGACAAGGACCGGTTTTGGTTCTTGTTTGCTTCAGGTATATAAATCCTATTAAACCCTCCTCTGGCATTTCTGAGTTGTTCTTAAGTTGCAGTCATTGAAAGATGTTGGCTTTTCATCCTCTTGAACAATTTTTATTGTGTTTGTGTTGTCAGGGTGCTGTTCATATGATTCTTGTTATCGGTCTCCTATTCAACGTTGCAGCTTTTGCTGTGACCAAGAGGCATTGCTTTCTCTATCTGGCTGTTGCTTTCGTCCTTTTGATTGCATCCTACCTGGGTTTCTTCCGTATGCAGATAAGAAGGAAGTTTAACATTAGAGTAAGCCCTCCTTCTCTGCGAGTGTGTTATGAGATATGATTGTTATTGTTGGTGTCTTATTTTGCAGCTATTGGACATTATTTTCTTCCGTCCTGCATCATGACATTTTGATTCTCTTTTTTTTTTACAGGGAGCAGATAGTTTCTTTGACGATTGCATCCACCATCTCATGTGTCCGTTCTGTACATTAACTCAGGTGTGTATTTTGTTCACAGATCATTTCCCTTGAAAACAAGCTGTGTATCCGTTTTTTTCCCTTTTGGTTCTTCAACTTGCTTGTGATTGTGATGCAGGAATCGAAAACACTGGAGATGAACAATGTCCATGACGGTATCTGGCATGGGAGAGGAGACACGCTATGCATAGGTGGCTATCCTGAAGGAAAAGCCTTCCTTGAGCTGCACTCGCCTCCAGTTGTTGTATCAACTATGTCATCTGAACCCTAACAACACACAACACAGTCCTGTATAAACTGAAATCAAGCTATGTGCCTCCATATCCATCATCATCAGCTTTGGTAACTGGTGAGTTCAGCATTGACACATAATCATGTCAGAAGAAAACTTTCATGTCTGTCTTTTCGAAACTGTGATATATAGCAAACATGGAAGTTTTATTTGAAAGGAGAGACGTTGAGAAGCCATTTGTATGCTAATAGTGTACCAGAGCTAGTTATGTATATACAGCCACCTATTTCTATATGATGATGATCACATACAACCATTGTAATTTACATACAATATATAGGCAATTCAGTTTCTTAGGTGAATAAATGTTGCTGATTAGACTGAGGATACTGCTTACTACTATTAATCCAAACGATTGGATACTGTTCTTCTAGATTCGAGTTCATGAGAGCAACAGGTATCATGCTTTACTCGTCCATTAGAAATCGTAAACTGAATAAAGAAAGGATACAAGAGAAACAATGTGTCGTGTAGCATTTTGCTCTGGTTGGTGCTGTTAACTGTTGTCAGAATAAAATCAGAAAAGCCAAAAGGGGAACAAGACAGTTAGATAGATAGGCAGAAACATACATGAATGCAAGGACTTTATTCAAATTCTCTAGACCATTCACAGGCAGTCTTTTCCATTGTTTTATGTTCCCTGTTATATTGGTTCAGAGAACAACGGACGGTTAATACAGGACACTAACCGCGTAAATACAATCTATGATGGAGTTAGAATGAACCAAAATCCATAACAGAAAAAACAAAAAAAAAAGAGAGAAAAGAATGAAAAATAAACAAAGAGGAACACAAGAACATATACTTTCTTTCTATGTTCTCCCAACTAAGATGTTAAAAATTTGTCGACTCCTATTATGATGACAAACAACATTTTGAAAAAGATGGAAACCTTTTTCTTCTCCTACGGCGCCATCAGACCATCCACGGTGTAAGAAAGAGACTTAGCCCAGTCGGTTTTCAGCACCATTGTTTGCAGCGTGTGCATCACATCGTATCCTGGATCAAGTTTCCGTTGCCAACCCTATAACCAAAAATAGATTACAACAGATTTAAGCAAACTTAATCCCTCCACATGTTATAAACCGGATCGAACTAGGCTATAGTTACCATGCTCTAAGCTACAAACACTTTCAGAGACAAACATCTTTAAGCTCAGCTTCTATAATAAGCTTATTTTCCGGTCCTATGTTCTTCAGGAATCCATTATTACCAAGTTCCATGATCTTAAAATCTACAATGGAAAAAAACTGGCTCACCTCGAGAACTAATGTTGTGACCATCACGGTGCACACATTCCCGTCAATATTAACCCTATGACGTCTTACTTTCTCAAGTAATTCGTGCATACAATCTGCTGGATGTACTAAGTCTCCCTCAGCGGTTCCCCAGAACTTGAATGCTTCTTCTACTTCCTGTCATAACATAAACGTATCAGCCTCTTCCATACGTTTGACAATTTTAACTGTTTTCGATCAAACAATATCATTACCTCAATAAAAGCCTCTGGATTGGGGCAGTTTTGCTTTCTTGACAACTTAAGTGTTCGCTCAGCAGCAGTCCTGCCATCCCTAAGCGCAACCGCCTTGAAGAAATCAAGTAAGTTCTCTCTGTCGTTCTTTGAGAGCTCTGCAGTCATTCCTACGTCAAGGAAAACGATGTGTGGCTTCTTTGTTTTGAAAAGGCCTCCACGAGAAGCTTTTTTCCGGACCAGGATGTTCCCCGGATGCATGTCAGCGTGAATAAAGTTATCAACCTGAAATCAAAACTCACTTGAGTTAGAGCATCGATGAAGGCGGTAATAACAGTTATAAATGCTCTTACCAGGAGCATCTTCAGGAGAGCATGAGTTCCGATGTGAGCCAATCTAGTCTTGATCCACTCATGTCCATCCATGCCATCAACATAACGCGCCACGCTTTCTCCATGCTCATACGTCTCCACCAGAACAGCAGGGTGCACAAGCGGATACACAGGTTTAGGAAACGAAACATCTTTCCATCTCGGAAGTTGTATATAAACCGACATGTGCTGTTTGATGAGCAAGTCCTTCCATTTGCCTCTACGTATGCTCATCTTCAACAACAAAATACTACTCCTCTCACCACTGCGTGGAAACAGAGTTTCTTGCAATCCACGGTCTCTGCTACGTCTACTGAACCTCAGCATGATCCGAATGTTTCTGCACCTCCACCAACGGAAAGACCTTCATATCTGAATGTTACTCCTCTGCAGACTTTATCTCCTCTTCCGCAACAGACTGGTGTCTCATCTGTTCCTTCAAACTTTAATTCTCAGTCTGACGACTCCCTTCGGTTTGGAACCTTGCCTTCCTTAACTACTCTACGAGAGTCAAGAAGAGTCACTCCTACAGTTCAATTTGGAACTTTACCTTCTGTGACGTTACGTCATGAGAATTCTGTTTCTACGACTGCTACAAGATCTCCAACCACTTCAACAACACAAACTGCTGAAGATAACTTGAACAGATCTTTGGCTAGCTCTGAAGTCAACAAAAGATTATTTTCAGAACCAAGATCTAATACAAGTCAAGAAGCTATAGTCAAACAACAACCGCCTAAAGCTGCAGAAAGTGTATCGACTCATCAAATGGTAACAAGATCAAAGGCTGGCATTGTCAAACCCAATCCGAGATATGTCCTCTTCAATATTACCGCAGAACATACTGAACCAAGAACTGTGAAAGAAGCTTTAAAACACCCTGGATGGAATGGTGCTATGACAGAAGAGATGGTGTCGTTTGATGAGACAGATACATTCACGTTAGTGCCTTATCATCCTGATATGCACATTTTAGGCTGCAGATGGATATTTCGTATTAAACTAAATGCGGATGGTTCTGTAAAATGTCTAAGATCTCGGTTGGTGGTAAAAGGATATGATCAGGAAGAGGGCATCGATTATTTGGATACTTACAGTCCTGTGGTTAAATCTCCCACAATCCGAGCTGTTCTACATTTTGCAACTGTCAACAAGTGGGATATAAGACAGTTAGACGTAAAGCATGCCTTTTTATATGGAGATTTGGAGGAAACTGTTTATATGCATCAACCCCCGGGGTTCATCAATCCTGAGAAACCTACTCATGTATGCAAGTTAAACAAAGCTATCTATGGGCTTAAACAGGCTCCTAGAGCTTGGTTTAACAGGTTCAGTGATTTTCTACTATCTTTTGGCTTCATCTGCAGTATTAGAGATCCTTCTTTGTTTATATATAGAAGGAATGGTGATGTTATGCTCCTGCTTCTTTACGTCGATGACATAGCTCTGACTGGGAGTAACAAGACGCTTATTGGAACTCTGTTAACAGCTTTGAACAAGGAGTTCAGAATGAAAGATCTTGGTTGTTTTCATTACTTCCTTGGATTACAGGCTCACTTCTTGTCTAATGGCCTTTTTCTAAATCAAGAAAAGTATGCTGAGGATTTACTTCATATTTCTGGTATGTCTGAGTGTACTCCAGTTGCAACACCTTTGCCTCTTCAGCTCAACAGAGTCCCGGATAAATCTCCCCTGTTTCCTCAACCAACTTACTTTCGAAGTCTGGCGGGGAAGCTGCAATATCTCACGTTGACTAGGCCTGACCTGCAATTTGCCGTAAACTATATTTGTCAAAGGATGCATGCTCCAACTGATACAGATTTTCAGTTGTTAAAGCGTGTACTAAGGTATCTTAGAGGCACCACCAACTTCGGCATTTCATTCTATTCTGACACTGATTTCACTGTTAGAGCTTACAGTGACAGTGACTGGGGAGGATGTCCTGATACTAGAAGATCAACTGGAGGTTTCTGTACATTCTTGGGATCCAATATCATATCCTGGTCTGCTCAAAAACAGCAATCTGTTTCCAGAAGTTCTACAGAAGCAGAGTATAGAACTCTATCAGACACAGCAGCAGAACTAGTGTGGCTTATCAATTTGATGCGTGAAATAGGAATTCCTCATACTGCTCCTCCTGAACTATATTGTGACAATCTCTCGGCCGTTTATCTCTCTGCTACTCCGGCTATGCACAAGCGTTCTAAACACTTTGAGGTCAACTTTCATTTTGTACGAGAAAGGGTTGCTTCAGGATCACTGATTGTGCATCACATACCTGGAGCTCAACAATTAGCGGATATATTTACCAAGTCTTTGTCGACACAGAACTTTGAAGATTTGAAGACCTAATGGCCAGCGAGACAAGACTCTAGGGTTTTCTCCTTCAGTATAAATACTCTCTTAAGTTGTAAAAGAACTCTCAAGCAAACATAATAAAATGAAAAGCTTCAAAGTTTACATCTTTATCATCTTGTTCTAGATCTTGTCTCTGCTTTCACCTAGCGAGATCGACTTGAGAGAGCATGAAGACACCGAACTGCTGCACGCTCTCGTCCAGTCTCAGCCATTTCAAAGCAGGGATCAAAGTCGATACCCTCGCCACGAAATTGATTATCACAAAGTCTCTCCTAATCGATTCGCCAACGCCTGGATGTCTAACTTTAACAGCAACTAAAGAAGACTTTGACTTTTGCCCTGGATACTGAAACCTCAAGGAAGCTCTGTGGACTTGCGCAATGCTCCCTGATGCTAACGGCGCCTCTTCAAACTCCTCGAATATCTCGGAGAGTTTACGTCCAAACGCCTTCTCGATGGTTTTCTTGGTGTACGCAAAGCTATGCTGAGGAGCATCACTGTGAAGCTTAGAGAGCTGTGAGCATAGATCCTGAGGGAAGAGATCAGGTCTGGTGGCTGCCCATTGACCCCATTTGATGAAAGCAGGACCTGCTCGTTCAAGAGTTCGATGAACCATCTCAAGCCATAGTTTCCTAAACCGTGGCCCACACACTTCAACAACCAGACCCATCAGGACACTAGGAGTAAACAAACAAGCTATGTAGAAAGCTCTCGCTATCAGAATAAAACCCTCTATAACCGAAAACAACAACGAAGTGAGAAAGATGGGACCGTTCTTGGCCCTTGTGTAGAGTGATTTATGCGAAGGATAGGGATCCAAGGGAGGTCGTTGCGCCGCCCATGCTACTTTTCCACAAGTGACAGCAGCGATGCCGGGGATTAAGAGGTGTGAACGGGTGAGAGACAAGCAGAAGGCTTGAGCAATGGTGTTGATACGTGGTAAGTTCCATTGGCGGACAGAGTACTTACGATGAAGCCTGTTCCAAGCATGATGAGTCACTACATTTCTTGTAGTAGAACAACAACGCCGAGACAGGTGATTACTCAAAAAGCTTCCTTTACAAAGCCCATTACTCGGAATCCTAGAGGGGAAGTGTAAACTCTGAACTGAGGCGACCTTAGAGCAGCAGTAACAGCACTTCTATAGCTTCCCCTCTCTTTCTGATTTGATAAAAGATATTCCTTTTGTTTTCCAACGATTCTAAAGATTAAAAATCTGAAAGAAGCCAACGAAGAGAGCAAGAAGTTATCAGCTAGGAGAGGCTAAAGAAGGATCTGATTAACAGTAAGACGTACACTCCTAAAAGTTCGAAACTTTATACATAAATCCAGTAAAAAAAAATATGCATTTGGGATCATAAATGAGTCTCCGATCAGAATCCACAATAAAAATACGAAATTGGTGGTGGGTCTATGAGAATACAATCCAAGCTTGAGGAACAAACTTTGAAATGAAAAACAAACCTTGACATGGCGGCGAGGGTGAGAAAGCAGTGCGAGAGAATGAGGAGGAAACGTAGCTTGTTGTTGTTTGGGTATGGTGGATCTTTAACACGTTTAAAATAAGGAGCATTTTCTCATTGACTTGAAGGGTAAATGATTAAGTCGGTCACCGTTTTGCTTCCCGGCGTTCGAAAGTACCTCCCGGAGAAGAAACCTAAAGCCGACAAGGGAAGAGAGAGAGAAGGTTGAGAGAGAGGCCCACAAAAGCTATATTGGGCTTAGGTTGAACGCTAAATTTGATTTTTAGTCGACGTGTGACATTGTCAAACCAGACAATGATGTCATCAACAAACTAAACTAAACTCAAACCCTTTGGTCGGTCCAAAGACTAATAAACCTGTCGTAATTTATTTTTTCTTTTTCTAATAACCGCTGGCTTTTAACCGGGTTTGGGCTCTCCGGCGACGGCGAAAACCTGCATCTCATTAGGTCAGATTCCTCTTTCTTCTCTCTCTCTTTCTTTGGTCGCCCGCAAAAAAAAAATAGGTTAGCTATAAATTCGTTTGGTTTTCACTGCGAGGAGAGGAATTAGAGAAAAATTGAAATTGAGCTTGAGAATGGTCAAACTTTGAATCCGGAGAAGGAATGGTTTTAGGGTCTCTATTGCAGATTTGGCTTGTGGTTCTTAATAGCAGCCAATGGAATATTTGTCCTCCTAAAGTTAGGGACTTTGATGATTATACAGAAAGGAAGCTAGGGACTTTGTACTTTTATCTTTAGAGGAGGAGGTCAAAGTTAGTGTTTAGCTATTGAACTGAGTTATTAACCACCTTTCTTCTTTATTAGTCTTTTTTGATTGCATGAAAATCAAGGCATTGAGTCACTGGTTGTTTGTATGGCTGCGGCAAGTCATTAGTCAGAGGCTCTCGTCTGGGTGTTTGAAAGTTTGATTTAGCGGATTTTCTTGAGTGGTTACTTATGATTGCAGCTTCTGTCGTATTTACCGGGAACTTAGTTATCAACTAGTATAAGGGTTGAGGGTTTAGGGTTTGTTTGTCCTTGC
This sequence comes from Brassica carinata, assembly GCA_016771965.1. Classification (NCBI taxonomy): domain Eukaryota; kingdom Viridiplantae; phylum Streptophyta; class Magnoliopsida; order Brassicales; family Brassicaceae; genus Brassica; species Brassica carinata. The sequence goes on from CM028699.1 coordinate 4,784,624, forward strand.
TAGTTAACCCAACTTTACTGATGTGCATTTGGCTTTCTTTCGTAAACTGCTGTGTGTAACTCACGAAATAAGTGCATGAACTTTAAGGATCTCTCTGCAAATATGACACAGAAACCGGAGAACTTGATAGCTGAGAGAGACAAGAAGTAACGAGGGTGATTGAAGATCTGAAGGAGTCAGATGGGAAGCAGCAACAAAAGCGGAGAACAAAAAAAGCAAATGGCTGAACTGAGCAAAAACCTTAAAGAAGGTGAGAGGATTGTGGAACCTTCACGAAGACCTGATGGTACTCTCCGCAAACCCATCCGGATTCGTGCCGGATATGTTCCACAAGATGAAGTTGTTATTTATCAGTCTAAAGGTTCTTTGGTATGGAGTCTTTATTCCCTCGACACTGTTTATGTTCTTAATCTCGTTGTTTCTCATGGAAATGAACCGCTTGAAGTCGATTTAACTCAGTCATGGTTGTAGATAGCGTGATTTCATTATACCACTCACTCTTGTGCCGCTTGTTATAGACTGAGCAGTGTAATGCATAAAATGTAGATAAAACAGTATTCTTTCCTAATTTGCATTTTTCTTTGTAATAGATGAAGAAGGAGCTGGCCTCACAAGGACCTCCAGGTTATGAACCGGATCCAACTCCTAAACCAAAGACCAAAGCTGCTAAGAAGAACGAACGTAAGAAAGAGAAGAGATTACAGGTATATATCTCTCAACTCTATCCATGTGTAAGCTTCTTCTTCAGTTATTGTAACATGCTTCCATATTATCCACCTCTGTAGGCTGCTTTGCAAAAAGGTACCAGCTCTGAGGATGGATCAGCTAGTAGTAATGTAGACAAAGAAGAAGCTGTTCCTGTTGTGACTCCAAGCAATGGTTCCCAATCTGTTAATGTATTGGTTTCTGGTCTGAATGCTTTAGACGTTTCTTCAAATAAGGATGTAGCGTCTTCAGACCTTGGAGAAGCACCCAATCCAGGAACTACAAGAGAAGAGACTGAGAAAAGAATACGTGCACTTAAGAAGAAAGTAAGATTTCAAACTTCCCAAGAGAATGTTTTTGGTGTGAGAGATATGATGATCCAAGTTGTTGCAGAAACCTGCAATCTAGCGGTTTTGTGTAATTGTCATCTTCTGTTAACATTTGCAGATCCGACTCACAGAAGCTCAGCAGCAGAAGACTGCCCCCAAAGACCTAAAGCCGGAGCAATTGGAGAAATTCTCTAAGTTGGAGGAATGGAGGCTAGAACTCAAGGCTTTGGAGGATAAGGAGGCTTAGCTTTCTGCATCGTCGACATGAATTGTCTAGCTTTCAGACAGGTTGTAGCTTTTCTCATGAATGAACAGAAGGGTGTTCTTAGTGGAGCTTTTATCAGAAATCGGGTTAAACCAACTTGGCGCATTGCCTAAATTCTGAAAATTGATGCCACTTTGTGTGATTGTGTTTGGTTCTATCCTAAAGCATATGATATTTGTTTGCTGTAACAAATATCAATGGTTCATTTTTAAGTTTGAGAAAAAAAAACCGTCACAAACTGTTCTGACATAGAATCTGCTAGTAACCACAATTTTTGTTTGGTTCAATAAGACCCACATGGTCGTTACTCATTTAGTACACACAACAACGTTTCAGTGTAAACTAATAAAAATACTCTTAACCAATCAAGACATTCATCTTCTTCCTTTGAATCTTGCATTTCTTTCGGTGAGACATGAGAAGAGACTTTTCTTTTAAACCTTCTCAAGCAGAGTGCTCTTCAGTTTTTCCTTGCATGCATTGAGGATACAAGAAGGGGAGTTTTATTACAGGCTGATTATCGGTAAGCCCTTGACTTGCCAACCCGAAAGCATATCCTAACGCAACCCCTACAGGGACAGCCACCGCATTCCCAACCTGGATGTATCTGAAAATCCAGTTTTTTCATATTAGAATCTCCAGCACCAAACACACAAAGCAAATTCTAGAACATGATTGTAAAGAAGCAGGAAGTGAGGACTTACTTCTCCTTTATTGGGCCACATAGCTTATAAAAATCAGGAAAACCTTGTATTCTGGCGTTCTCACGGACTGTTAATACACGATCTTGCAACGGATGGATTACAATCTGCAAAAACCAGTTTTAATGACAAAGAGGTCACTAAAGAATTCAAAGGGGCAGAGGAAATATAAAAAGACTTACCTGGTTGTGAGGTTCTGCTCTTGTTACAACTGTATGAACAATCTCGTCCCACCACAGACGACCAAATGGCCTGACATTCAGTTAGCAGATGAGTTACGTTAGTGAATTTATTACCAGGTAATGAGAAATAGGATCCAAAAGAAGCATATTAGTTAGAGAAAGTCACTTTTTCGATTTTCCATTGACAAATGACACTGCATAATCAGGAACCTGAAGCAAAAACACAAGCCAGGTCAATATGAAGCTGCAGAAAATGGGAACTGAAAAACCACAAAGGTGGGAATGAATTTCATTTGTACCAGAAATTTTCCAGATTTCAGTTTTGGTCGTTCTACAGAAGGGTCAAATTTCACTTTGTTGTCTTCATCAACTATAACACCAGGCAAATCTCTGAAGTTGGCACCCTGCAGCAATAAGAGTCCATAACAAGAACATGAGATTATTACATATTGAACAATTAAAGCAAGTACTATAACATATCGCATCAAAAGATAGTCATACCTTCTTCTTTACAATTTGGCAAACCCGTTCAAGGTCGTCGTCATTTAGTTCAAGTGGCTGGTGATCATACAGCAATCTTGACTTTGAAGCATCTCCACCATCCAGGGGTAGTATTGACTCTGAATCAAGAATATTGGTTAGTATAGGTAAGCATCAAGAGAAACTCTATGGAGTTTTAGATTCTCACCAGCTCTTGAAAGACGTATGAACTTCTGAAAGTTTGATTGAGGTTTTGTATCATATTTCCTTTCATCGTTTTTCTCATAATTTGTCGCCTGCAGCATTAGAAAAAGACAGAAAGGGTTGACCAATGAACTATGTAGACATAAGATTTCATAATCAAATATGACCATTTTAAGGTTTAGATACACACTGGTGGGAGATCGCTTATCGCATCTGCAAGAGTAAGAGCCTTTTCTAACTGAAGAAGATTCCCTTGGCTATACCCAACTTGTATTTCCTGCATTTACAACAAATGAATAAGCAATGCGATAATGACAAGAGTCTATGAGATTGATAAGTACAACCGTCCTCATAACAAAATGACTTGCCTCAAACTCTGTAGGGGTTAAGCCTTTGGCGAGAGTCTCGTGAGTAGGCAAAGGGTAAGGTGGAAGTTTCTGTTATTTATTAACCAAATCATGAGAGCAATAAGGATCACTGCTTCTAAACATCTATATAATGTAACTAATATTTACCTCTGTTGGTTGTGCCCCCCATAGGAATACTCTATTTCTGACCTGAGGAACACCGTAAGAACCCGCTGTCATCATGCCTAATCTTGTCTGATAGTTCATCGCAACTAGACGAGCAACAGCGTAACGGGCACAAAACCCCTTTGAAAACTTTAAGAGATCGACGACATTTTCCATGAGCACATAATTTGGCTTCAAATAGTCGATAATGTTCATATACACCAACAACTGCTGATTCTTTTCATCTTCAAGTGGTGCTTTGTTATTTCTGAAACGGTTAAAGCCGCTAATTCCTTGACATGGAGGACCTCCACACACAAAATGAACGTCACCCTGGAAAAGAAACATATTTTGAAGAGACTAAAGTTAAAAAACCATAAAATTTCAGATGATGAGCCAAACAATTATTTTAAAAATGATGATATTCTTTAATAGAACTATTGGTTTTGCCTCATTCATCAAACACATAGTAAAGAAGTAACGCGACTTACCGGAAGGGGAAATCGGTTAGTGTTGAACCCGGTTGTCACAAACTCCTTTAACTTGTCTTTGCATTTTCTGTTGTATATAGAAGTAAACAATATCAATAACGATAAAACATCAATACAAAAGGAAAATAGAGTTATATGGAATAGTTACCTTAACCCATCAAAAGGCTCCCAAGTATCTTCATCAGGACCATAACCTTTCCAACGCACCTGAGAGTATTGAGATAAAAAAGAAAAGCAACGTCTGAATTACATCTTACAAAGGATAAAAATTTTGTTTGTATGTAATGGAGATTCCAGATTATAGTCAAGTTCGTGTACCTTAAGATGAAGTGCAGATGCTGCCTTAAGTCCATTAGGATTTCCAAAACAAATATCAAGAAACTTGTCCACCTCGAACTCTTCAGGTGGAATTTCAGATCCACTACTATCTCCATCCGCATCATCATTTTCATCGCCATCTTCTTCTTCATCTTCTGAATCACCATCTGATTCTAGTACCTCCGTACTTGAAATAAGTCCAAACTTTTGGCATAACTTTCTCCATTCTATGAGCAATTTTAGAAAGTCTTCTGCAGCTTCGTTTCTCACCTGCTCAACATTCAAAATCAACTGGTCACATGTGTGGACAATCAACTTCCTAACACACTATACAAAATCAGCAATAAATAATTACCTCAGTTTCAGGATGATTCAGTCTCAAACTATCACAAGCGAAGCTGTTGATATCTACTGCCCATTTCTGAAAATCAGAAAGAAGTAAGTAAATCTTGCAACAAATACAACAAAATTATAACGTGGAAGTGGAAAACTACCTTAATCAGTTTTATGCCTGAGAGGGAAGCCCCCATACACAACCCAGTTGACATTGCTCCACATCCACTGTATAGATCAAGCAAGAATTTTTCCTTCTGCTGGGGAATCTGAATGCAATTGGAATCAGATTCACTTGAAATTGTTGATGATGCATCACCATCTGTTTTGTGACAATTTGGCGAGGCAAAAAGTCATCAGTAGTCTCCAAAACACTATGAACAAAGTTAGCAAGAATATGAATGATAAAACTAGAGAAGCCAAAGCTTAAAGTGACAAACTTAGATAAAGATAGTGCTCATATAAATATCAAAGTGTTTACCATCAGCAGCAGTTGAAAAGGTCAGGTGAGCTAGCTCATATTTCATATCGTAATAAAAATCACAAGGCGGTATAACTCTCTCCTCGGCTCCGGAAACAATCTGTTGCAAAAAAAAAAAAAAAAAGTGATACGCAAATCAGAAAACTTCTCGTGCAACTACGCTACTGAATTCATTGTAATCAATCAAATACCTTGGCTGGAACTTTGACAATATTAACGCGGGAGACAATGCAATTGAGGGGTTGTCATCCTCAACGTTGGAAAGAAACACCCTCTTCTCTTGCACCTCGTTTGCAAGGGTTTTGATAACCTAAGAACAACAAAGAGAAACAACACTTAGCAAGAGGGGACAATTCTACTCAGAGAAGTGAAAATCTAGTCAACTCAAAACAGAGTAACTCACCGTATCTTCAGGTCTGTAGAACCATCGAGCTTTAAAGTACGGCTCACCAACAATCGCTTCAAAAAACTCCACAATCTTTGCAATATAATTCGGGTTCCCATCCTCAGCCTACACCCGAAAAAAAAAAACAAAAACAAAATGTGCATCAGATACATTGGTATGACCAACACACAACACCAAAATGAGGACAATAACTATAGGATATTATTATATCAAGAACCTTTCCCAAATCTATTATAAAGTCAAAACCAAATCTGTAGCAACAACAACATCAAAGCTCAACAGAAGAAATGCCACTACAACACACCACAATTAGTAAGGGAAAATCAAAGAGCTTACTTTAACGTAGACATCGTCACCAAGATTGAAAAGAGTTCCATCCACAAGAGCTTGGCTGTAATGACGTTTAGCCTGCTCCAGATTCTCTTCACTGTTTCAAGAACACAAAGAGAAGATAAACAAATCATAACAGCACACAGAAGAAGAAGAAGAAACTCATTTACCCATCATCCTTTGGAGTTCCCACTGTCGCAGATACTCTAGCCTTTGAAGATCTGTAGCGAGAGGGCCATTTGGCCATAGCTTCTTCAGCTGAGATGGGCTCTCCGGTAAAGGATAGATCCGAGGAAGGCTCCGGCCGCTTCATGTTTCCAGTCACCTGATTTGCGCCGGGGAATGGGAGAATAGGTAACGACAACACAGAGTGGATGACGAACGTGTTAACAGAAAGACCTAAACTATTATTACTTGCATTTATGAGAAAAAAAATTAAATATTATCCAATTCTTTTTAAAATATAGATATTTTTCAAAAGTAAGTAGCGAAGCGGGAACAATTCGCAGCGCGGCAAGCGCCTATGTTTTTCACTTTTCAGTTTTACGTAAAAATCACACACACCTTTAGCAGCTCCTCCCGAATGTTTCAGTTTGGGCTTCATTAATCTAGTATATACAAATTGATCCTAGTGAGCCCAATCAAGGCCCACATAAACTAGATATAACTGAAATGAAAATTCGACTTAAAAAGAAGGGCGAAATCGTAAAGTTGAATCCAAAACAGTAGTAGGAATGCGATTCCCCCTGCTTCGCCGGCCGTGTGCAGAAAACCGCCGGACATGGCTATTAGCCTATTACGCTTTCAATTTTCCACTCACACGAGTTGAGGTGAAACGAATCAATTGTTTGGATGATTGTATCTGACAGGGCCGGCATACATACGGGGCTAATGGTGCGACCGCCCGGTGCTCAATCAGTTGTTCTCTTATTTTTTAATAGATAAAGATCCAATTTTTAAAAAAAATACATGTATTTTTGTATTACAAATAAAAAAATGAGCCCAAATTTTTTTAGTATGAAAGTATGTTTTTATATCTAAAAATTTATTTTTAAAATACTTCTGGCATTTTGAAAAAATACATATATTTATCAGATTTTTTTTTAAAAAATAATAGTTTAGAATTAAAAAAATTTTTTGTCCCAGGACCCATAACACCATTGAGCCGCCTAGGGGTGGGCGTTCGGGTACCCATTCGGGTTCGGTTCGGATCTATTCGTGTTTCGGATTTTCGGGGTCAAAGATTTCAGCCCAATTCAGATATTTCTAAATTACGGTTCGGGTTCAGATAACCCATTAAAATTTTTTAAATTTTAAAAAACATTATATACTTTAAATTTCTCAAAATCTTTAAACAAAATATTATATTACATAAAAAATTGAATAATATATGTCAAAATACCTAAAATTAACATATAATTTGGTTTGGTTTGAATATTTAGATACATAATCAATAGATATTTCAAATATTTTTGGTGTTTTGAGTATATTTTAGCTATTTTAGACATTTACTTTTGACTATTTGTATATATTTTCAAGTATTTTGGACAATTTAAAAATATCTTATATTTTTTGGATGTTTTTAATAGACATTAAATCTAAAATATATTTATATAAGGGGGTTTAGAAATCAATTATATTCGGGTACCCGGAATACTTCGGTTCAGGTCGGGCTCGGTTCCGATTTTTTAGATACCAAAATTTTGAACCCGTTCGGATATTTAATAAATTTCGGTTCGGATTCGATACTACTTTTTCGGGTCGGGTTTAGTTCGGTTCTTCGGATTTTTTGCCCAAGCCTAAGCCGGCCCTGTATCTGTGCTTGGTTTCTTCCGCTATGATCAGATTCGCTGGCCAAGTAAACATTGGAGTTTATGTAGGCAATGATTTGAGCAGATTCTATATATTGTTGCCAATGGTTTGGAGAGAGTGTATCTCTAACGAGTGGAGGTGAAACGAATCAATTGTTTAGATGATTGATTATGTGCAAGCTGATTTTGGTTTACTACTACTTCAATAATCTGAGAGCTTTCCAAGCTCAACTGTGAAATCTGAAAACGCAAAAGTAGATCCACAGTAACCTTTCTAGAGCATATTGCTGTACTTTTCTCGATGTCTTTGGAGGATTAGCCCTTGATCAAAATATGAAGAAGTTTATATTTACTTTCTTTTAGCTTACATCTCTAACTTTGAGTTTTGTTTTGTAAGTTTTAATCATTGAGAAATTTGTTTATAAAAACAGGTTTCAAATATCAGAAATATGATCGTGTCGTGCTGATACATTAGTATATACTCCTTCTGTTTCATAATATAAGATTTTTTGCTTGAATGCACAAAGATTAAGAAACTTACTTTTTAAAAGATAAAATTATTAAATAATATAAATTAAATATAAATTAACCAATCATAAATAATGTAGTGAAAAGTTATTGGTTAACCATCAATAAATTTAAAAATATTAAAACATCTTATATTTTGAAACATCAAAACTTCTCTAGAGCATTTTTTATCATGGAAAACGAAAGGAGTATTTATTATCGTAGGTAAAGGTGGCCTGATTATTTAGTATTTAGTGAAGCATTATCATTGATGGACTTGACTTGACTATTACTTGTGCCCTGTTACTTCGTCTAATGTTCTAAGTCACATGACTCTTCTCGTCAATGATCGATGTTAACTGCTCCAAAAAGACAGAGAAGACCACTAAGATTCAAGTTTGTTATTTCAGGTGTGACCCACTTGGCTTTCAATATAGACTCACATCATTTACCCACTTGGCTTTCAATATAGACTCACATCATTTGCTCGTACCCTTGTTCTGAAACAAACACTGAAATGAAGATCGCCTTCTTCAATTTTTTCTTCTTTTTCTGCCTCCTCCAGTCTTGTACCTGCGACGATACGATCACGAGAACACGGTCCATGAGAGATGGTGATGTTATATTCTCAGAAGGGAAGAGATTTGCATTTGGATTCTTCAGCCTTGGAGTGTCAAAGCTCCGTTATGTCGGGATTTGGTATGCTCAAATCTCTGAGCAGACTGTTGTATGGGTTGCTAACAGAGACAGTCCCATGAATGACACATCTGGGGTGATAAGGTTCAGCAGCAGTGGGAATCTCTGCATCTATGCATCAGTCAACACAACAGAACCTCTCTGGTCGACTAATGTTTCAGACAGTATCCTGGAACCAACTCTAGTTGCGAGACTCTCTGCTCTAGGGAACCTTGTTCTGCTTGACTCAGTTACAGAAAAAGTTTCTGGGAGAGCTTTGATCATCCGACAGACTCTTCTCTTCCGTCTATGAGGTTGGGTTTCACCCGAAAAGACGGCTTGGATCGCGTCCTGACGGCTTGGAAATCTCCTGGTGACCCAAGCTCTGGAGCTTTCACATACCGGATAAATCGTACGGGGTTCCCGCAGCTGATTCTGTACAAAGGTCTGACCCCATGGTGGCGTACGGGATCCTGGACCGGGTTGGGATGGAGCGGTGTGCCTGGAATGTCAAGAAGAAGAGGCTCTTCTATCTCCCATAGCTCGTTTGTTAATAACCAGGACGAAGTATCCTTAACCAACCGTGTGACGGATGCTTCAGTCTTAACAAGAATGATGGTGAACGAGACAGGAAACGTGCAACGTCTCGTATGGGCCGCAACGGAGAAGAGATGGAATGTTTTCTGGTCGGTTCCTAAAGAGGAATGCGACAATTATGCACACTGTGGCCTTAACGGTTACTGCGATCCCACAAGCTCGGCATCGTTTGTGTGCACATGCCTACCTGGTTTTGAGCCGAAGATGCCCCGTGATTGGCTCTTGAGGGACACTTCGGGTGGGTGTACTAAGAAAAACAACGCTTCAATATGCGGCCGTGAGAAAGAAGGGTTTGTGAAGTTAAAGCGCGTGAAGATTCCCGACACATCAGTTGCAAGTGTGGATATGAACATAACACTGAAGGAGTGCAAACAGAGGTGCTTAGGGAACTGCTCGTGTGTCGCTTACGCAAGCGCTTACCATGAAGGTGTGGGAGGAGCAAGAGGGTGCTTGACATGGCACGGCGATATGTTGGATGCGAGGATATATATGAACTCGGGACAAGATTTCTACATACGTGCAGACAGGGAAGAGATAGGTATATATAATTATAAATGCTTTCTAATAATTTCTGAAGGATCTAGAACGTAGGGAATATAAGAAACATTTCAATCTAAAGTATTTTGAAGCACTTAGTACCGGTTTGCTTGCTTGTTGCAGAGCGGTGGAACAAAGATGGCTTATTACGGAAGAGGAGAGTCATTATCATTGTCATCAGTTTGATTGCAGCCGTCATGTTACTAGCCGTCATTTCGTTCTGTTTCGTAAGGAAGCGACGAAGTAAGTGAATATCTCTACGATGTATCTTTCAAGCTCTTATGTTTCTTGCTTATCTCACAACTGGCTATATGGCACATTTTCACCTGCAGAGTCGAACAGGGACAGAAGATACTCAACAACCTTGGCTCCAGGTTCTCCATTCAGATTTGAAGAGGACCGGGGGAGAGAATGGGAGTTACCTCTCTTTGAGCCTAACACAATCGTTACAGCGACTAACAATTTCGCTTTCCGTAACAAGCTTGGAGAAGGTGGTTTCGGACCTGTTTATAAGGTAAGGAAGAAAGGAAAATGCATCTTCAAATATCCTAAACTTTAAGAATCTTTAACAGTACTTCAAGTTCTATAGGTAGTAAGGAACGTTTAGGACGTTTTCAAATAAATAAAAAATTACGTTGTGTCTCTCTCCACTCAGGGCGTGTTAGAAAACGGTATGGAGATAGCAGTGAAGAGGTTGGCTAAAAACTCGGGACAAGGGATGGAAGAGTTCAAGAACGAGGTCAAGTTGATATCAAAGTTGCAGCATCGGAATCTCGTGAGAATGTTAGGGTGTTGCGTTGAATCGGAAGAGAAGATGTTGATATACGAATACTTACCAAACAAGAGTCTAGACTGTTTCATATTCGGTAAGTTCAGCATTTCTGATGAAGTCTACACATTCAAATATTCCAATTCAGGAAGATCTTATGCTGTTGTGTTTCGCGTAGATGAAGAGCAGAGATCGGAGCTAAATTGGCCAAAACGGATGGAGATAATATGCGGGATTTCTCGCGGAATCTTGTACCTACATCAAGATTCAAGACTGAGGATCATCCACAGAGACCTCAAGGCCAGCAATATACTACTTGACAACGAAATGATCCCCAAGATTGCGGATTTTGGCATGGCGAGAATCTTTGGGGGCAACCAAATTAGAGGAAGCACAAATCGTGTCGTCGGAACATAGTGAGTTAGTCTTTTATAATTCACATTGAACTGTGTAAAAATCATTCAACCTTACATCGTTTTCAATCTCATTGTCACAGCGGTTACATGTCACCTGAGTATGCAATGGAGGGTCATTTCTCCGTTAAATCCGACGTCTACAGCTTCGGAGTATTGATCTTAGAGATCATAACAGGGAAGAAAAACAGTGCGTTCCACAAGGAATCTTTGAACCTAGTCGGACAAGTAACTAGAATATGCAAATTTTTTACATAAACGGAAGATCAAAACAGAACATAACATGACCAAATATTGTTTTATTTCGTCTTGTTTTGTAGATATGGGATCTATGGAACAAAGGTGAAGCAACAAAGATCGTAGACAAATTAATGAACCAAGAGATTTATGATGAGAGCGAAGTGATGAAGTGCGTACACATTGGGTTGCTTTGCGTACAAGAAAATGCTTCGGATAGACCAGACATGCCCTCTGTTGTGTCCATGTTTGGTCATAAGGCCAATGACTTTCCTCCTCCGAAGCATCCTGCGTTTACATCGGGAAGGAAGCCACACGTCAAGAATGACGACAGCACGTCCGGTGCTTACCTCAGTGGAGAAAATAGCAATTCTGTTAATGACATTACTCTCACTGATGTTCATGGCCGTTGAAATATTTTGAATTGTTGAGAGATCTATCTTAGTTGCTAAACTACTTCCATAGAAGTGTATGTTTTAGTTTTAATTGCAACTACGTGTGAGACGTTGATTAACTATGAAATAAGGAGGAAGCAGGAGAAGAAATGGGGAAGAGTGGCGGTGGTGGTTGGCTCCCCGCCGATGGATCTGATTGTTCCCATGGTTTCTCCTCATATTACCTTGTAAGACTTATGATTATACCCTTTCTTGAGTATGCTTATTGGCTGATGAATTTACTGAGTTTAATATATCCTGTCATTGTCAACTTAATATTCACTTGCTATGGGGTTTGGTATATGTAATAAATTTTTGAGGGTAGTGGTTAAAATGTCACATAAAGTTATTGCCAGTCATTATCATCTTTAACTTAACCGGCTATGAGATGTAAGTGTTTCTAGGTAGTGATTGATATATCTTATAGAGTTCCTTTCCAAGGATAAAAAAAAAGTACATTAGGATGTATGATTTTTTATGGTGTTGGTTACCATGAGAATGAATGTGGAAGGGATGCTTGAGACCGCATATTACAGGCAAAGGTGATATTACAGGCATAATCTAATGGCAGAGAAGATCAACATAATATGCTTGAGACAGCATATATAGCACTGTGTTAAATACCATGAATCCGTCTAGATTTACATTTCCTTGAGCCTAGCTCATTAAAATAAAACAAGAAGTAGAAATGATGTGTAAAAGTGATTCTTGTCTTCTAAGTTTCAGTTGTCAATAAATTTGTGTATAAAATAGGTCTTTAAAATATCACTAAATGTTTGACATGTTACACATAAATAGGTAATTTATTATTGTAGGGAAATTTAGGTGGCGTGGACTGATTGATTCCTGCACAGTGAAAAAGAGGCAATGATTGAATGGACACTGGACAAGGAAGGAAAAAGTTTCAGGACGTTGGTAACCTTTTTAGTTCGTGTCATGTTGTAAGTCACATGTTTTTACATGTTTGAAAGTTCAACCTTAGAGAGATAAATCCGGAACCGAGCGTGACTGATTTGATGCCTGCAGTTAATGTTGTTAGTTCAGGTGAGTTCCACTTGGGATTTCAATAAGACACAAAGCATTTATACGTTTCCATCAAACTTCTGATCAGAAAACAAACAGAAGATGAAGATCTTCTTCATCTTTTTCTTTGTTTTATTCTCCTTCCTTGTCCATTCTTGTTTGTCCAACAACATGATCATGAGAACGCAGTCCATGAGAGACGGCGATGTTATATTCTCTCAAGGAAAGAGATTCGCTTTTGGATTCTTCAGCCTGGGGACTTCAAAGCTCAGGTACGTTGGGATTTGGTATGCTCAAGTCTCTGAGCAGACTATTGTATGGGTTGCAAACAGAGACCATCCTATCAATGACACGTCTGGTCATATAAAGTTCAGCAGCAGAGGGAATCTCTGTGTGTATGGATCTGTCAACGGAACAGAACCTATCTGGTCTACCGATGTTTTGGATACAATATCAGAACCGGCTCTAGTTGCGAAGCTGTCTGATCTAGGCAACCTTGTGCTGCTTGATCCTGTCACAGGGAAAAGCTTCTGGGAGAGCTTTAACCATCCTACAAACACGTTGCTTCCCTTTATGAAGTTCGGATACACTCGCCAAGACGGTGTGGACCGGTTCATGACGTCGTGGAGATCTCCTGGTGACCCTGGTTTCGGTAACGTTACGTACCGGATAGAGCGTAGAGGGTTTCCGCAGATGATGATGTATAAAGGAACGACTCTGTGGTGGCGTACTGGGTCATGGACAGGGCAGAGATGGAGCGGTGTGCCTGAGATGACAAACAAGTTTATATTCAATATCTCGTTTGTGAATAGTCCTGATGAAGTATCGATCACGTACGGTGTGTTGAGTCCTCTAGTCATAACGAGAATGGTGCTGAACGAGACGGGGACCCTGCAGCGGTTCACGTGGAACGGGAAGGATAAGAAGTGGATCGGGTTCTGGTCAGCTCCTGAGGAGAAGTGTGACAGCTACAACCACTGTGGCCTTAACGGTTACTGCGATACCACGAGTCCAGACAAGTTTGAGTGCTCTTGTCTACCGGGGCACGAGCCTAAAACGCCCCAAGCTTGGAACTTGAGGGATGCTTCGGATGGGTGCAAGAGGAGCAACGCGGCTTCGTTATGTAATGGGAGAGAAGGTTTTGCGAAGTTGAAGCGGGTGAAGGTTCCAAATACATCAGGTGTGAGTGTGGATATGAACATAACGCTGAAAGAATGTGGAAAACGGTGTTTGAGGAACTGCTCTTGTGTCGCTTATGCGAGCGCTTACCACGAGAGCGAAGACGGAGCGAAAGGTTGCTTGACATGGCACGGTGATATGTTGGATACGAGGACATACTTGAGCGCTGGACAAGATTTCTATCTACGTGTAGATAAGGCAGAGTTAGGTACATATAATATACAGACTCTGCTACTTGTTTCTGTTTCGTTATTTTGATTTGTTTTGCTTGTTTCAGCGCGGTGGAATGGAAGTGGATCATCAGGGAAGAGGAGACTTTTCTTAATTCTCATCAGCATGATTGTAGTGGTGATGTTGCTAATGATCATGTTGTTCTGTTTCATAAGGAAACGAAGACGTAAGTAACTCTCTGATGATGATCGTATAACTATAAGTATATATGTTTCCTTGCTAATAAATTGAAAACATGTACACATGCAGAGGCTAACAGGCATAAGAAACCTCCATCAACCTTCGCCCCGAGCTCTTTTGATATTGAAGAGCCATTCGTATTAGAAGAGCTCGAGGATAAATCAAGAAAGGGGGAGTTGCCTCTCTTTGAGCTTAGCACAATCGCTGCAGCCACTAACAACTTTTCTTTTCAACACAAGCTTGGAGCAGGTGGTTTCGGAGCCGTTTACAAGGTAAGGAAGTAGCAAAATAAAACCATCTTCCTACGTGCCTATAGTATATATGCATGAGCAATCTTGTAAGTTCTGTAAGTAGTAAGGAATGGTTCCTTCGTTTCTATTTCAGGGCGTGTTAGAAAACGGTATGGAGATAGCAGTGAAGAGGTTGTCAAAAAACTCGGGCCAAGGAATGGAAGAGTTCAAGAACGAGGTCAAGTTGATATCGAAATTGCAGCATCGAAATCTCGTGAGGATCTTAGGGTGTTGCGTTGAATCGGAAGAGAAGATGTTGATATACGAGTATTTACCAAACAAGAGCTTAGACTGTTTCATATTCCGTAAGTTCCCAAGATTTCTTATACAAATCTAATTTCTAATTCAAGTCTTGAATCTTGTATTTGTTATCCTCCTCTTAGGTGAGGAGCATAGAGCAGAGTTGGATTGGCCAAAACGGATGGGGATAATCCGAGGGATTGCGCGGGGAATCTTGTATCTACATCAAGATTCAAGACTGAGGATCATCCACAGAGACCTCAAGGCCAGCAATATACTTCTTGACAACGAAATGATCCCCAAGATTGCTGACTTTGGCATGGCTAGAATCTTTGGAGGCAACCAAATCGAAGGAAGCACAAACCGAGTTGTTGGAACATAGTGAGTTATTATTCTTTCTCACTATCCACAAGACTCTTCTTAACTTAAAAAACCGTTTCAATCTCATTGTCACAGTGGATATATGTCACCTGAGTATGCAATGGATGGTCACTTCTCAATTAAATCCGACGTCTATAGCTTTGGAGTATTGATCTTAGAGATCATAACCGGAAAGAAGAATAGTGCAATCTACAACGAAAATTCAAACCTAGTCGGACATGTAAGTAAAATTATATTTCATTATCATGGTTAAGGTTTGTGTCGGAAACAGGACAATGTTTTGGTTCTTTCGTTTCGTAGATCTGGGGTCTGTGGCAAAAAGGTGAGGCAAGAGAGATCATAGACACGTTAATGGACGCAGAGAGTTATGAAGAGAGCGAAGTGATGAAGTGCGTACACATTGGGTTGCTTTGCGTGCAAGAAAGCGCTTCGGACAGACCAGACATGTCTTCTGTTGTGTTCATGTTGGGACATAACGCCATTGATCTTCCATCTCCGAAGCATCCTGCGTTTACGGTGGGGAGGAAGAGAAACGTCAAAAATGGAGGCAGCTCAGGTAACTGGCCTAGTGGAGAAACCGGTAGTTCTGTCAATGATGTTACCCTCACCGACGTTCAAGGTCGTTAAAAATAATTACAAGTGTCTTTCTCTATGTTACAACAATAGTCTTTATTCTATAGGTATTTTCCTTATTCTCTCTCTAAACCCTCTGCCATCTTACTAGGTTTCCAAATCTGAATTGTGCTCGGTGGCCGGTGTGTTCTTACGCCGCCGGTCGCCACCCCTTTTCTTCTTTTTGTCTTTTGCTGTAATATAAAGATTCTTTTTCGGGTTAGCCGATATCCTTTTCCGTTGCGGATCTTAAACTTTCGCTTTGGCGATGTGTTTTTGTTGTGTTGTACTTGCTTTTTCATCGAAGCTTTTCTTCAATCTAATTCTTTTATCTTCGATGAAAAACGTTTTAAATCACTTTCCATTGAAGCTTATATGAATCCCGATGACCAATTGATCGGATTTCTTTTTTTACCGTTTCACTTCAAACAATTCTCCAGAGAATCAGTCTTCCTTTGTAATTTAGCCTCTTATGGCATTAGAGGATAGCATCTCTAGTAGGGAATTGGTTGAGTTTGATGGATTTTTACAGTCACTTTGAAGGAGATCAAGAAGAGTTGGCGCAGTAGCGGTCCAACAAATGTTCTTTCTTCAAGCGAACTGAAGCTTCCCTGGTTTTAATCAATGGTGAAAGAAGACATCTCTGCTCAGGAGGTCGCGGTTGGGATGGAAAGTGCCTTCAGATTGGGAAGAACGAGGTTCCAAATCTAAGAACGACACCATAGTCTCTCAAGACGGAGGAGCATCACAACGGAGGATTAGTGGCGGAGCGGTGCCGGCGTTTCCAACTTGCTCATGGAAGCCGCGTGTCCGACATACGTGTCACTAAGATATTAGAAACTAAACACGTCTTGAGTAATTGTCGGTCTTTTTAAAGGTTTAAAGTTGTAATTTTATATTTTGTATTGTTGAGAGATCTAAACTTATTATGATAAACTACTTGCATAGAAGTGTATGTTTTAGTTTTAGTTGCAAGTACGTGTGAGACGTTGATTAACTATGAAATAAGGAGGAAGCAGGAGAAGAAATGAGGAAGAGTGCAGTGGTGGTTGGCTCCCCGCCGATGGATCTGATGTTCCCATGGTTTCTCTTCATAATACCTTGTAAGACATGATCATACCCTTTCTGGATTATGCTTATTGGCTGATGAATTTACTGAGTTTAATTTATCCAGTCATTATCAACTTCATATTCACTTGCTATGGGATTTGGCATATATAATAAATTTTTGAGGGTAGTGGTTAAAATGTCACGTAAAGTTATCGCCAGTCATTATCAACTTCATATTCACTTGCTATGGGATTTGGCATATATAATATTATCTCTGGGGGTAGTGGTTAAAATGTCACGTAAAGTTATCGCCAGTCATTATCATTTTTATCTTCACCTCCTATGGGTTTAAGTGTTTCCAGATAGTGATTGATATATCTTATAGAGTTCTTTTCCAAGGAGGATGTCAAACACATTAGGATGTATGATTTTTTATCGTGACGGTTACCATGAGAATGAATGAGGAAGGGATGGTTGAGAACGGATACATAGCAGTATGTTAAATTCCATCAATTATTCGAATTCAGGACAATATTTCTATGTATGTGTAGACACAAGTGATCTATGTACGTTACACGCATAATCTGAAAGCAGAGAAGATCAACTTAATACTTCTCTCAGTTCTCTGTCTCTCGCTCTCTCGAATTTTCTAGGATTTTTTGGACAGACGCTTGAAGAAGAGTGAATCAGTGTAAAAGTGATTATTGTCTTCTAAGTTTTAGTTGTCCATAAATTTGTGTATAAAGTAGGTCTTTGAATATCAATATATGCTTTGTCATATTACACATAAGTGAGTATTTATTATTGTAGGGAAATTTAGGTGGCGTGCCCTGATTCCTGCACAGTGAAAAAAGGCAATGATGGAATGGACATTGGACAAGGAAGAAAAGGTTTCACGACGTTGGTAACCTTTTTAGTTCGTGTCTTGTTTTTAGTCACATGAATCATTTTTTTTGTTTTACACGTTTGAAAGTTCAGCCTTAGAGAGATAAAAATCCGGAACAGAGCGTGACTGATTGATGCCTGCAGTTAATGTTGTTAGTTCAGGTGAGTCCCACTTGGATATTTCAATAAGACACAAAGCATTTATACGTTTCCATCAAACACTGAAACGAAAACAAAACACAGGATGAAGATCTTCTTCATCTTTTTCTTTGTCTTATTCTCCTTCCTTGTCCATTCTTGTTTCTCCAACAACATGATCATGAGAACACAGTCCATGAGAGATGGTGATGTTATATTCTCTGAAGGAAAGAGATTCGCTTTTGGATTCTTCAGCCTGGGGACTTCAAAGCTCAGGTACATTGGGATTTGGTATGCTCAAGTCTCTGAGCAGACTGTTGTATGGGTTGCAAACAGGGACCATCCTATTAATGACACGTCTGGTCATATAAAGTTCAGCAGCAGAGGGAATCTCTGTGTGTATGGATCTGTCAATGGAACAGAACCTATCTGGTCTACCGATGTTTTGGATACGATCTCAGAACCGGCTTTAGTTGCGAAGCTATCTGATATAGGAAACCTTGTTCTGCTTGATCCTGTCACAGGGAAAAGTTTCTGGGAGAGCTTTAACCATCCTACAAACACTTTGCTTCCCTTTATGAAGTTTGGGTTCACTCGCCAAGACGGTGTGGATCGGTTCATGACGTCGTGGAGATCTCCTGGTGACCCTGGTTTTGGAAACGTTACGTACAGGATAGACCGTAGAGGGTTTCCGCAGATGATGATGTATAAAGGAACGACTCTGTGGTGGCGTACTGGGTCATGGACAGGGCAAAGATGGAGCGGTGTGCCTGAAATGACAAATAAGTTTATCTTCAATCTCTCGTTTGTGAATAGTGCTGATGAAGTATCAATCACTTACGGTGTGTTGAATCCTTCAGTCATAACAAGAATGGTGCTAAACGAGACTGGAATCCTTCAACGGTTCACATGGAACGGGAGGGATAAGAAATGGATCGGGTTCTGGTCAGCTCCTGAGGATAAGTGTGACAACTACAACCACTGTGGCCTTAACGGTTACTGCGATACCACAAGTCCAGACAAGTTTGAGTGCTCTTGCCTACCGGGGCACGAGCCTAAAACACCTCAAGCTTGGAACTTGAGGGATGCGTCGGATGGGTGCAAGAGGAGCAACGCTGCTTCGATATGTAATGGGAAAGAAGGGTTTGCGAAGTTGAAGTGCGTGAAGGTTCCAAACACATCAGCTGTAAGTGTGGATATGAACATAACACTGAAAGAATGTGAAAAACGGTGCTTGAGGAACTGCTCTTGTGTCGCTTATGCGAGCGCTTACCACGAGAGCGAAGACGGATCGAAAGGTTGCTTGACATGGCACGGTGATATGTTGGATACAAGGACATACTTGAGTGCAGGACAAGATTTCTATTTACGCGTAGATAAGGCAGAGTTAGGTACATATATACACAGAATCTGCTTCTTGTTTCTGTCTCATTATTTTGACTTGTTTGCTTGTTTCAGCGCGGTGGAATGGAAGTGGATCATCAGGGAAGAGGAGACTTTTCTTAATTCTCATCAGCATGATTGTAGTGGTGATGTTGCTAATGATCATGTTGTTCTGTTTCATAAGGAAACGAAGACGTAAGTAACTCTCTGATGATGATCGTATAACTATAAGTATATATGTTTCCTTGCTAATAAATTGAAAACATGTACACATGCAGAGGCTAACAGGCATAAGAAACCTCCATCAACCTTCGCCCCGAGCTCTTTTGATATTGAAGAGCCATTCGTATTAGAAGAGCTCGAGGATAAATCAAGAAAGGGGAGTTGCCTCTCTTTGAGCTTAGCACAATCGCTGCAGCCACTAACAACTTTTCTTTTCAACACAAGCTTGGAACTTGAGGGATGCTTCGGATGGGTGCAAGAGGAGCAACGCGGCTTCGATATGTAATGGGAAAGAAGGGTTTGCGAAGTTGAAGTGCGTGAAGGTTCCAAACACATCAGCTGTAAGTGTGGATATGAACATAACACTGAAAGAATGTGAAAAACGGTGCTTGAGGAACTGCTCTTGTGTCGCTTATGCGAGCGCTTACCACGAGAGCGAAGACGGATCGAAAGGTTGCTTGACATGGCACGGTGATATGTTGGATACAAGGACATACTTGAGTGCAGGACAAGATTTCTATTTACGCGTAGATAAGGCAGAGTTAGGTACATATATACACAGAATCTGCTTCTTGTTTCTGTCTCATTATTTTGACTTGTTTGCTTGTTTCAGCGCGGTGGAATGGAGATGGCTCATCAGGGAAGAGGAGACTATTCTTTATTCTCTTCAGTTTGATTGCAGTCTTGATGTTGATAATGATCATTTTGTTCTGTTTCATGAGGAAAAGAAGACGTAAGTAACTCTCTGATGATGATCGTATAACTATAAGTATATATGTTTCCTTGCTAATAAATTGAAAACATGTACACATGCAGAGGCTAACAGGCATAAGAAGCCTCCATCAACCTTCGCCCAGAGCTCTTTTGATATTGAAGACTCATTAGTATTAGAAGATCTTGAGGATAAATCAAGAAACGGAGAATTGCCTCTCTTTGAGCTTAGCACAATCGCTGCAGCCACTAACAACTTTTCTTTTCAACACAAGCTTGGAACTTGAGGGATGCTTCGGATGGGTGCAAGAGGAGCAACGCGGCTTCGTTATGTAATGGGAGAGAAGGTTTTGCGAAGTTGAAGCGGGTGAAGGTTCCAAATACATCAGGTGTGAGTGTGGATATGAACATAACGCTGAAAGAATGTGGAAAACGGTGTTTGAGGAACTGCTCTTGTGTCGCTTATGCGAGCGCTTACCACGAGAGCGAAGACGGATCGAAAGGTTGCTTGACATGGCACGGTGATATGTTGGATACAAGGACATACTTGAGCGCTGGACAAGATTTCTATTTACGCGTAGATAAGGCAGAGTTAGGTACATATAATATACAGACTCTGCTACTTGTTTCTGTTTCGTTATTTTGATTTGTTTTGCTTGTTTCAGCGCGGTGGAATGGAGATGGCTCATCAGGGAAGAGGAGACTTTTCTTAATTCTCATCAGCATGATTGTAGTGGTGATGTTGCTAATGATCATGTTGTTCTGTTTCATAAGGAAACGAAGACGTAAGTAACTCTCTGATGATGATCGTATAACTATAAGTATATATGTTTCCTTGCTAATAAATTGAAAACATGTACACATGCAGAGGCTAACAGGCATAAGAAACCTCCATCAACCTTCGCCCCGAGCTCTTTTGATATTGAAGAGCCATTCGTATTAGAAGAGCTCGAGGATAAATCAAGAAAGGGGAGTTGCCTCTCTTTGAGCTTAGCACAATCGCTGCAGCCACTAACAACTTTTCTTTTCAACACAAGCTTGGAACTTGAGGGATGCTTCGGATGGGTGCAAGAGGAGCAACGCGGCTTCGTTATGTAATGGGAGAGAAGGTTTTGCGAAGTTGAAGCGGGTGAAGGTTCCAAATACATCAGGTGTGAGTGTGGATATGAACATAACGCTGAAAGAATGTGGAAAACGGTGTTTGAGGAACTGCTCTTGTGTCGCTTATGCGAGCGCTTACCACGAGAGCGAAGACGGAGCGAAAGGTTGCTTGACATGGCACGGTGATATGTTGGATACGAGGACATACTTGAGCGCTGGACAAGATTTCTATCTACGTGTAGATAAGGCAGAGTTAGGTACATATAATATACAGACTCTGCTACTTGTTTCTGTTTCGTTATTTTGATTTGTTTTGCTTGTTTCAGCGCGGTGGAATGGAAGTGGATCATCAGGGAAGAGGAGACTTTTCTTAATTCTCATCAGCATGATTGTAGTGGTGATGTTGCTAATGATCATGTTGTTCTGTTTCATAAGGAAACGAAGACGTAAGTAACTCTCTGATGATGATCGTATAACTATAAGTATATATGTTTCCTTGCTAATAAATTGAAAACATGTACACATGCAGAGGCTAACAGGCATAAGAAACCTCCATCAACCTTCGCCCCGAGCTCTTTTGATATTGAAGAGCCATTCGTATTAGAAGAGCTCGAGGATAAATCAAGAAAGGGGGAGTTGCCTCTCTTTGAGCTTAGCACAATCGCTGCAGCCACTAACAACTTTTCTTTTCAACACAAGCTTGGAGCAGGTGGTTTCGGAGCCGTTTACAAGGTAAGGAAGTAGCAAAATAAAACCATCTTCCTACGTGCCTATAGTATATATGCATGAGCAATCTTGTAAGTTCTGTAAGTAGTAAGGAATGGTTCCTTCGTTTCTATTTCAGGGCGTGTTAGAAAACGGTATGGAGATAGCAGTGAAGAGGTTGTCAAAAAACTCGGGCCAAGGAATGGAAGAGTTCAAGAACGAGGTCAAGTTGATATCGAAATTGCAGCATCGAAATCTCGTGAGGATCTTAGGGTGTTGCGTTGAATCGGAAGAGAAGATGTTGATATACGAGTATTTACCAAACAAGAGCTTAGACTGTTTCATATTCCGTAAGTTCCCAAGATTTCTTATACAAATCTAATTTCTAATTCAAGTCTTGAATCTTGTATTTGTTATCCTCCTCTTAGGTGAGGAGCATAGAGCAGAGTTGGATTGGCCAAAACGGATGGGGATAATCCGAGGGATTGCGCGGGGAATCTTGTATCTACATCAAGATTCAAGACTGAGGATCATCCACAGAGACCTCAAGGCCAGCAATATACTTCTTGACAACGAAATGATCCCCAAGATTGCTGACTTTGGCATGGCTAGAATCTTTGGAGGCAACCAAATCGAAGGAAGCACAAACCGAGTTGTTGGAACATAGTGAGTTATTATTCTTTCTCACTATCCACAAGACTCTTCTTAACTTAAAACCGTTTCAATCTCATTGTCACAGTGGATATATGTCACCAGAGTATGCAATGGATGGTCACTTCTCAATTAAATCCGACGTCTATAGCTTTGGAGTATTGATCTTAGAGATCATAACCGGAAAGAAGAATAGTGCAATCTACAACGAAAATTCAAACCTAGTCGGACATGTAAGTAAAATTATATTTCATTATCATGGTTAAGGTTTGTGTCGGAAACAGGACAATGTTTTGGTTCTTTCGTTTCGTAGATCTGGGGTCTGTGGCAAAAGGTGAGGCAAGAGAGATCATAGACACGTTAATGGACGCAGAGAGTTATGAAGAGAGCGAAGTGATGAAGTGCGTACACATTGGGTTGCTTTGCGTGCAAGAAAGCGCTTCGGACAGACCAGACATGTCTTCTGTTGTGTTCATGTTGGGACATAACGCCATTGATCTTCCATCTCCGAAGCATCCTGCGTTTACGGTGGGGAGGAAGAGAAACGTCAAAAATGGAGGCAGCTCAGGTAACTGGCCTAGTGGAGAAACCGGTAGTTCTGTCAATGATGTTACCCTCACCGACGTTCAAGGTCGTTAAAAATAATTACAAGTGTCTTTCTCTATGTTACAACAATAGTCTTTATTCTATAGGTATTTTCCTTATTCTCTCTCTAAACCCTCTGCCATCTTACTAGGTTTCCAAATCTGAATTGTGCTCGGTGGCCGGTGTGTTCTTACGCCGCCGGTCGCCACCTTTCTTCTTTTGTCTTTTGCTGTAATATAAAGATTCTTTTCGGGTTAGCCGATATCCTTTTCCGTTGCGGATCTTAAACTTTCGCTTTGGCGATGTGTTTTTGTTGTGTTGTACTTGCTTTTTCATCGAAGCTTTTCTTCAATCTAATTCTTTTATCTTCGATGAAAAACGTTTTAAATCACTTTCCATTGAAGCTTATATGAATCCCGATGACCAATTGATCGGATTTCTTTTTTTACCGTTTCACTTCAAACAATTCTCCAGAGAATCAGTCTTCCTTTGTAATTTAGCCTCTTATGGCATTAGAGGATAGCATCTCTAGTAGGGAATTGGTTGAGTTTGATGGATTTTTACAGTCACTTTGAAGGAGATCAAGAAGAGTTGGCGCAGTAGCGGTCCAACAAATGTTCTTTCTTCAAGCGAACTGAAGCTTCCCTGGTTTTAATCAATGGTGAAAGAAGACATCTCTGCTCAGGAGGTCGCGGTTGGGATGGAAAGTGCCTTCAGATTGGGAAGAACGAGGTTCCAAATCTAAGAACGACACCATAGTCTCTCAAGACGGAGGAGCATCACAACGGAGGATTAGTGGCGGAGCGGTGCCGGCGTTTCCAACTTGCTCATGGAAGCCGCGTGTCCGACATACGTGTCACTAAGATATTAGAAACTAAACACGTCTTGAGTAATTGTCGGTCTTTTTTAAAGGTTTAAAGTTGTAATTTTATATTTTGTATTGGGCCTCCATGTCTATAAACCTGATCTGTGTAAACATGCCCTTTTGGGTTGTTTTAATGAAAACCGGTTGGAAAAAAAAAAGTCTTTATTCTATAGGTATAGTTAAGTTAATAGCGATATTTGTTTATGGATCTTTATAGAAAGTTACTTTTATGAATGTAATGTAGAATTATTGTTGTAAAATTATAATATACCAAGTGAAAAAATGAAAGTTTAAATATACTATTGATGCTTTGTGTATTTTTCATATTTTACTATAAATTATTAAATTAGATTAGTAGTTCAGTGATTTAGGGGGCTTATTGGAGTTGGGGTTTGAGAAGGTTTTGAGGATCTTAAAATATAATGGAATTTAGAGAGTTCTGATGAATTCAAGGGTTTTGATGGAGATTTAAAAGGGGAATTAGGTAGGATTTGGTAAGATCTTTTTTAAGTATTTTGATAATAATTATTACCATTAAACTAAAAAAAAACGTAATCCATTGTTAGGTTTATATTAAATACATATATATTAGGGACTTACCAATAATACGATATAAAGAAGTATATTCACGTCCGATTGAGAGATTTTTTTCCTTTTTCTATATTTTCTTAACTGTAGTTCTTAATTTTCATTAACTGCTTGATTCATGATAGAAGAATCTGAAATTTAAAACACATTTTCATTTCTTTTAAATAATATTAACAACAAAACATGACATTAAACTGCAAAAACAAAATTGTAACAATACAATGAAATTGAGAAAGAAGCTTGGGTGTAAGTTACAAAAAAGAAGCTTGGGTGCAAGTCCCGTGACTCTATAATACAATAATAACTAATATTTTTTCACCTACAATTTGTTAGATAGTAACGATTGGAAGAGGCATAGCACTAAGACTGATTATTTTCAAACTTATATAAGAACTCTGAAAAGTGAAATACTGAACAATTTTTTTTTTTGAACTTGCTAATACATATACACCTACTTTGTATAAAAACTACAGAAGTCTCAAGTTTTGATTTCTGTCAGTGGCTCACTGCGTTACCATAGTAAACCGGGCTGTGTTTGACAATTTATTCTGACGCTAGCATTTGATTTGATTCTTTGACGTAAAAGATGAAATAATTGTTTTTTAAATTCCATCTCTTTAGGTGGTATTTGATTCTATTGAATTTGAAGAGTAAATGATAGTTTTTAATATCCAAAATAACTTTTGATGAATCTCATTGATGAAATCTATATTTTCCATTAAGAGTTGATTTAATAAGATTTTTATAAATGATATATCCAACAAGAGGGGATTTGTAAAACTTTTTATAAATACCTTGTCTAATAAGGGAGAATTTAGCAAAAACCTAAAATTTTATGAAATCCCCATCGCAATGGTTTTTGTTGTGTTTCTAATTCAAAATTCGGTGGAAAAGTTTTTTTACATTGTAGGCTGATTCCGGATTAGAGAATAATAGATTAACTAAGGCCGACGTCTGGTTTTGTACCGACTCTCAAGAGCTTGCTAGAGCTGTTAACTCGAAGTCATATCTGGTGGAGCTCTTTGGGGTTCTCATGGATATCGAGTCTCTATCTTATTGCTTTGATTTCTTCTTTGTTTCCTTTGTTGGACGGGAGAACAATGTAGTCGCTGACTCCCTTGCGAAGGCTGCATTGTCCTCATTCCCTTCTACTTTGTACTAAAACTCTTCGTTTAGATCTATGTATCTTTTCAGTTGACAAAAAAAAAAAGATTAACTAAGGCCTAAAATCTTAAAATCTTCTTCCTAGTTAAAATCTACATTATAATAGGGCAGTTGCATCATTCCTGATGCGACACGTCAGCGATATGTGGGTCCCACTTTTAAAAAATGTGAAAAAGTGTCAAGTCTGTGACTCGAACACGGGTTATTGAGATCTAAACAACAACATTTATACCACTGAGCTAAAGGATTCTTTGTACATTGATGGCTGAAACAAATATATATTTATGAAGGTCGGAAACCTTTGCTTCTTCGGTTTTCTCTGTGGGACTCACACTTATTTATTTTATCTAATGATTTAATAAATACTTTATAACTCACGTTTTGAAATAGGATTCACTAAAAAAAAAGCTCAATAAACCTCTTTGGTCTGTAAGCGTTCTCTTCAATGAAAGTTTAGGGCTTTCAATTTTTAATCATCGGTTCATGACTCATCTAAGAAACACAGATTGGCTCTTTGAGTTTCATGAATCAATTTTTCTTCTTTAGTCTCTACATCTCCCCATCTTTAATAAATTCATCATCGGTTCTTTTATTTTGCCTGATAAATCATGATTGTGTGGTTTTAATTTTCTTCAGTCATTCTTAGCTTGCACCCTTTGATCTAACCAAGAAGAAGAAGACATTTGTCGTTCAGGATGCCATCGAGGACTCAGCTGAGTCACACGAGAGACATACTATCCGTTGCCTTATTGTTCAAGAAGAGTTTATGTGCTGTGAAACATATTTGTTTCTTTTCATCAGTTGCTTTGTTTAATCTTTTTTCCTGCAAATAATGATGGCTTTGGCAGTTCATTCACGGGAGCCAAGTAAAAGAAGAAGAAGCTAGTGAGTGTTTGACATTTTCTGTCTTCACGAGTTTTTTCCATCCATTACTTGGATTTTGAAGATTATGTGTTTCACATTCTTTTATTTGATGGTTGTTAGGTTGAATGAAGATCATTGAATAAAGAAAATGTTGATGCTCACGGAGATTTGGAGGGTACTTTATATTTCTTTCTCGATAATTCTAGCGACATAAATTTGAACCTTCTGGAGGGTATATTGCTGAGCATCCTAATGATGAGGAAGAGGTGGAGGAATTGATCTGCCCAACAACGTTACTGTGGAAGGAAGTGACATGGATTACTTATACGACGAGGTAAGCATATCGTTAGATGGTTTGCGGTCCATCTTTGAGAGCCGTCGATTGTAAGTGTCTATCGTTTTGAAGTTATGCGACACTAAGATGTAAAGAATTACTAATCACGATTACCTTACTAGCGAGTTCTTTTGCAGCTATTGTCGATGGAATTAACACGGAAATTGATGATGCTATATTTCATGTTCCAAATGCTATGGCTGCATTGTCCTCATTCCCTTCTACTTTGTACTAAAACTCTTCGTTTAGATCTATGTATCTTTTGGTTGACAAAAAAAAGATTAACTAAGGCCTAAAATCTTAAAATCTTCTTCTAGTTAAAATCTACATTATAATAGGGCAGTTGCATCATTCACGATCGCGACACGTCAGCGATATGTGGGTCCCACTTTTAAAAATGTGAAAAAGTGTCAAGTCACGTACTTCGAACACGGGTTATTGAGATCTAAACAACAACATTTATACCACTGAGCTAAAGGATTCTTTGTACATTGATGGCTGAAACAAATATATATTTATGAAGGTCGGAAACCTTTGCTTCTTCGGTTTTCTGTGGGACTCACACTTATTTATTTTATCTAATGATTTAATAAATACTTTATAACTCACGTTTTGAAATAGGATTCACTAAAAAAGCTCAATAAACCTCTTTGGTGCGTAGCGTTCTCTTGATGAAAGTTTAGGGCTTTCAATTTTAATCATCGGTTCATGACTCATCTAAGAAACACGATTGGCTCTTTGAGTTTCATGAATCAATTTTTCTTCTTTAGTCTCTACATCTCCCCATCTTTAATAAATTCATCATCGGTTCTTTTATTTTGCCTGATAAATCATGATTGTGTGGTTTTAATTTTCTTCAGTCATTCTTAGCTTGCACCCTTTGATCTAACCAAGAAGAAGAAGACATTTGTCGTTCAGGATGCCATCGAGGACTCAGCTGAGTCACACGAGAGACATACTATCCGTTGCCTTATTGTTCAAGAAGAGTTTATGTGCTGTGAAACATATTTGTTTCTTTTCATCAGTTGCTTTGTTTAATCTTTTTTCCTGCAAATAATGATGGCTTTGACAGTTCATTCACGGGAGCCAAGAAGTAAAAGAAGAAGAAGCTAGTGAGTGTTTGACATTTTCTGTCTTCCTGAGTTTTTTTTCCATCCATTACTTGGATTTTGAAGATTATGTGTTTCACATTCTTTTTATTTGATGGTTGTTAGGTTGAATGAAGATCATTGAATAAAGAAAATGTTGATGCTCCTGGAGATTTGGAGGGTACTTTATATTTCTTTCTCTGATAATTCTAGCGACATAAATTTGAACCTTACAGAGGGTATATTGCTGAGCATCCTAATGATGAGGAAGAGGTGGAGGGAATTGATCTGCCCCAACAACGTTACCTGTGGAAGGGAAGTGACATGGATTACTTATACGACGAGGTAAGCATATCGTTAGATGGTTTGCGGTCCATCTTTGAGAGCCGTCGATTGTAAGTGTCTATCGTTTTGAAGTTATGCGACACTAAGATGTAAAGAATTACTAATCACGATTACCTTACTAGCGAGTTCTTTTGCAGCTATTGTCAATGGAATTAACACCGAAATTGATGATGCTATATTTCATGTTCCAAATGCTAACGCAAGCTCCAATGTTGATTCTCAGCTTTAACATGCCAAAATCACAATGCAGCGGGTGTTGTAAGGTAATTCAGTAGACACAAATGTTCAGTTGAAAAAAATTCTAAACTGTATTTATGCATCAAACTTATCATCCGTAACATAATAATATGTTTTTCGTATAGGAACCGTTTGTAAATAAATGTCTCGGATGTATATATTGCTTAGTTTGTTGCTTTTGGCGGTGAAATCACTAAGCTTGCAATGTGTCAAGACAACAAAAGCATCTCGGTGATGGTTAGCTTTACAATTTCGTTGGTTTCTTTTTCCTATTATGTTGGATGGATTATTTTAGCTAACAAATATCGCAACAGAGCGCTGGCAATAACTCTAATAGATTTATATATACATTTAGAATTGAAAGTTTGGTGAGAACAGGAACAAGTACTTCTGCCACGCTATTGATTTCTTATATTTCCCATAATCAGTAAGATTTTAACTGTTTTGTCTACTTTGCATTCATACCTCATTCTCCATCTAACTTCTGCTACTATATAATGATCAAGTCATTTTCGCTTAAATAGGCAAGTGGAGATGTTACGTTGGGTGCTTGGTTTATTGGGCTTGGCTATACAAAGTCTGTTGTGACTCGAAAACTTTTACCTTATTTAACATTAATTCGGTTCTTGGGAGAATTGCAGATTGTGAATGAAAGGCACAAGCGAGGGAACATATGTGTAGCTGCGTTTGACTCGACATGTAGCGGTATCTGCAGATCCGTGATCCCATTGTGGAGGTTAACATGCAATGTGTTGACTGGAAATCATTATTTGGAAGTTACATTTGAGGCATTTCCTCGACATATAAATAGACCATAGACGAGTTTGATATTTATAATACTCGATGATCATAGAGTCTGCGAGAAAACAGTCCTTTTGCATATTATATATGGAACCAAGAGATATGTCCTTTGTTTGATGATTGTATTATGATAGCTACTAACATAGGAGATGACTAGAAAGAGAAATGAGTATGAAACTCTTATATGGGTAGCTTTGTAAACACATTTGAGTTTATTAACGGTTGTGACAAGCAATTATGTTTCTGATAAAGGAAACCCACGCATGATGTCAATAACAAATGCGTCTGTTTTTTGGTTGTTTGGGATTGAAATAGCTTATGATTTTTCTAAATCAATATAATTGATTTGACTAAACCTATCTTGGATGACAAAAAGAAGGATTGCAAGTTTAATAACTGCTACTTTAGACTTTAATTTCAACTAAATTATAATCAGCCTTTTATCCATATCATCTTAGTTATAATCGTAAGGATTTATTAGAATAAATAAACAGTTTCAACAATATTTAATATGTGATTTAATAAACAAAAGAACATGTAGGATTTTTAGGATTTAAAAAGATTGAAGACAATAGTTAATGAATATGAAAAGAATACGAAGCAGATGATGAAAAATAATTCGAGCAAATTAGTGGCAACACAGAGCTAAGCGAGATAAAAATATCAATCAATAAAGAATGAAAGAATAATGAGCAGGGTTAAGTTATTACACAAACCAAAACTAAGACAAATCAAACGACAGAACGTGAAAACAAATGTAAACAAGACAAGAGGAGATGATAGAGATAAAATGCATTGAAAAACTGAATGCTAGATTAGTAAGTAAGAGACAAAAATAGATTAAAATAAACAAACTCCGCGCCAAGGCGCGGATAACTATCCCTAGTAAAATAAAATTACAACATGCACATGCATGTAAGTTGATTTTAATTTGGATTAAGTTTAGCTATTATGGGCTGAACATAATCTCGGCCCAAATACAAGTCCACGAGCCTATGATATTACGAGACAATACGATGCCGTTTTCAGGTCTTCTTATCCCCTTGAATCTATCCATCGTCGAAATGTTGTCTGAGCGGAACAGTCTCTCTTACTGTCTGCAATTCGCAATGGCTTCCTTCACAACATCTTCTTCTTCTTCGTCGTCCTTGCTTCTCCCCAAAACGGTACTTCCCGTGAGCCACCCGACACGCTCTCATACACTCTCCTCCGGTATCTTCCTTACCGGAAAATGGAATCCTATGCTCCGGAGCATCTCCTCCACCGCCGGGTCTCGCCCTCGGGTTGCAATTGTCAAGGCTGCGACGGTGGACTCGGATTACTCGTCGAGGAGGAGCAGCAGCAACGAGCAGAGGGAGACGATAATGCTTCCAGGATGCGACTACAACCACTGGCTGATTGTGATGGAGTTCCCCAAGGATCCAGCGCCAACGAGGGAGCAGATGATTGATACTTATCTCAACACTCGCTACTGTTCTTGGAAGGTTCGTTTTCTCTCTTCTCAATAGTGTATGGAGTAAAAGGCTTAAGCTTTGTTATTTGCTTTGGAGTTGATTTTGTTCGTAGAAGTTGGTTTGTTATGAATGTATCAGTGTAAAGTTTCAGTCTTGCTTGTTTATTAATCTCTTGAGTTGTGCAAACAGATTGAACATCTGTAGAGTAGTAGGCGATGTGTACTTGCTGTTCTTTAAGTATCTAAGAATGAAAATATGGGGAAGAATTAAAGATGTTGTTCGTGGTGTCTCTTTGTTATAACTGAGTCATGTTTGGAAAAATATGTGTGTGGTGTAGTGTAGACTAGTAAATAGCACTAGATTGGGACTCCTGAGTTGAGATAAGGGCGTGTAAATGACTTGTGTTTTGCAAGAAATGACTACCAAGTTTATTTTCTGTTGCTAGTTGTTTTTAGAGAACTTTAATCTTATATCCGTTCCCGTGCTGCTTTTATAACCAGTTAGTGTACTTGTGTGACTGTGTCCAAGTTGCAGTCCAGCATAGTCAATTCCTCGTGCGTGTGCTTATTGAGTGTACTTGTGTGTATTTGCACAGCATGGAAGAGGCAAAGAAGAATATGTATGCATTCAGTACCACTACGTATACTGGTTTCCAATGCACCATTGACGAAGAAACATCTGAGAAGTTCAAGGGTGAGTTTTACTGATTATGGAAAGCTTCTATTTTCTTACTGAAAGTTATTCGAAGATAAAATGACTGCTCGTTCTTAAAAAAATTCATAGGTTTGCCTGGAGTTCTCTGGGTTTTGCCGGACTCCTACATAGATGTCAAGAACAAGGACTATGGAGGTAACCCTATACAAAGCCTCTTAACTGATTTACAATATGTCTCTCTCTCTCTCTAACCTGTATCCCTGTTTAGGCGACAAGTACATCAATGGAGAGATTATCCCCTGCACTTACCCAACCTACCAACCAAAGCAGCGCAATAACTCCAAGTATCAAAGTAAGAGGTACGAAAGAAAAAGAGACGGTCCACCACCTCCTGAGCAGCAGAGGAAACCAAGACAAGCACCACCACCACCCGCTTCTGATTCCTCTTGAACGTCTGTCCCTTTGTACCCGAGTGTGTGAGATTTTGATCGATGGATTAGTCCCTAGCTTATTCTAACCGGATGTAATCTGTGATGATAATTGATAAGACAGGCCCTTTGGTTTTGGTTACGGTTCGTTCCGGTTAACTTTGTAGCAAGGTATTTGTTTGGTTGGAGGAATGGAATCTCTGCCCACCGCCCGTTTCCACGTTTTCTTAATACTTAAATTCCAGACAAGACAAGAAAGTTGCGTTTGGTGGCAACTTTACCTGTAGGGTCACAACACACTCGTCACCATCTGCATCCGAGTTGTCCCCCACCTTATCAACACATCACATGGAATAATACACTACTACATTGACTTATAACCAAACGTTTCAAATCAATGTTCCACCTAATCTTCTTCTTTCACCAATAGCAGAGCAAGAAGTGACTTTCAAGATCATCATTGAAGCTCTCTTAGGATCAAATTTCAAGATGGCCAACTACTATGAGCATTACCAGATCCCATACGATTCCAATCAGGTTAATAGTCTCTATGATCATAACTATTACGATAACAATCAACTGCAGCAGTTTGGTTTCGAGCCAATGAGTTATAATAGTTATGATCCAGTGAGTTATAATAGTAATGATCCAGTGAGTTATAATAGTGCTTATAATGATAATTGGAATGGATCATCTGAGTATGAGACAACTTCTGCATCTGTTGCTTACTCTGTCTACACCATGTCTGAGCCTAAGCACTTGTTCTACGATCCGAATGTCTACAGGACCTACGAGTCTCCTCCTCAGTTTAGCATCTATCGCTCTGTTCAAGGCTTCAACGAGCCTGAATTCGAAGACTATGATCCGACGCCGTATGGTGGTGGCTACGATATCGCTGCAACCTACGGGAAACCTCTTCCTCCATCGGTCAAAATCTGTTACCCTTCTTCAACATCTGCTCAGCGAAACCCTCCTTCTCCTCCAGAGGTTATAGCTCCTGTTCCTCTAGGAATATATGATGGTGGTGGTGAAAAGAAAGTTGTTAAGAAACGTGTAACGTTCTCTGAGCCGTTAGAGGAAGCTAGACCATTGGAAACCACTAAACAAGATGATCATCAAGAAGAAGAAAAGGGGGATGAAGATGAGGATGAATCAGAAGAAGAAGATGATCACAGTTCAAGCTATGGAACTACTACTAAACCTGAAAGTGTAGATACAGGAGAAGTGAAAGCTGTGTATGTTCATCAGGAAGAAGAGGAAAAAGATGATAGTTTAAGCTATGGAACTAGTAAACCTGATACTGAAGATAAAGGAGAAGTGAAAGCTGTGTATGTTCCGTCAGGTTACGGCCTAGAAGCGACGGATATGTGCGAGGTGATATTCGGAGGCTATTTTCCTTGTGTCTTACGTAACAAAAGACTCCAGGAGGATCAAAACGTGCGGCTGAAGTTTCTTGCTGGGAGAGCACAGATTCTGATCCGTGGAAGACGACTTCAGACTACCTTTTCGGGGATTCGTATCCGTATGGTTATGAGAATAGGCTCGAGAGAAGTCAGTTCGAGATATCATCTTATGGTCACCAGAGGTATTAACCGGGAGCTATAGCTTCAGAAGAACACCATTTTTTAATAATAAATGAAGCTTGATGTATTAGCATGTAACGTTTGCTTACATGCTTTTCTTTTATGGTTGGTCCAACGCTCTTATGAAAAATATTCAAGATTAATCAATAAAATAAATGTTATAACAGAGCACGGTGTATGGATCGGACGGATCATGTGGGGTTTGTCCATTGGTCGTAATTCTAAAATTTTCAATTTCCCCTTACCCAGCTTCCAAACCGAATAAATTAAAGACCGTCGATAAACAAAACCGAATCAAACCGGACCCAACCAGATATCACTCCAATACGACGTCGTTTGGAGAATCGTCTCAAAACACAGGCATCGTCAAGCCCTTTTGTGTTCTTCCTTCACCTATTAAAAAGGAAAGCGTGAACTGAAGCAGTAAACCCTAAAACTCCCAAGCTGTGAGAGAGAGAGAGAGAGAGAGAGAGAGAGAGAGAGACCAAGTTTTGGAGGTTTCAGTGCTTAACTCAAGAACCAAGATGATCATCCCTGTTCGCTGCTTTACCTGTGGAAAGGTTTATTTTTTATTTTTACTTTACTCTACATATTCGACAAATAAGACATATCTCTGCTCTCTCTTAGCTGATATGAATTGTTCTCGATGGATTAGATAAACTCGTTTCGAGGGATAAAGTTTTGACCTTTACTAAGATTTGATATTTGTGTAGGTGATTGGAAACAAGTGGGATGCCTATCTTGATCTTCTCCAGCTCGACTACACTGAAGGGTAAGATGATTCTTCTTCTTCTTCTTCTTGATTTTTTTTTATTCATACTTTGTGGTGAAAAGAGACTAACTTTATTTTGAATTTTGAGAGATATTAGTTCAGATGAGGGAGCATAATGAGGCACAAGTATGAGATTAGTTAACAGCAGAAACGAAACCAATCATAGAGTTTTGTTGTTCAAGGATTTAGCTTTTCATTTAATCTTCTGTTCGTGTGCCCCCATCTAGTTTTGATATTTAGTAGTTTGTAGATTTTTTTTGCATCCATCCATTGTTAAAGAGTCGAAAGTAAAATTTGGTTTGCTTTTGATTATGTTCTGTTCTTCATATGTTATTGGAAGAGACTATTATGCATATCTTGTTTATGTCATTAGTGAACACTTTATTTCGTTTTAGCCTCTTCTTGTTTGTTTGTTTGTTGCTCGGTCAATAAAAAAAGTTACAATGTGCTTTTTGCAGGGACGCACTTGATGCGCTCAACTTAGTTAGGTACTGCTGTAGGCGTATGCTCATGACTCATGTTGATC
This sequence comes from Brassica carinata, assembly GCA_016771965.1. Taxonomy (NCBI): domain Eukaryota; kingdom Viridiplantae; phylum Streptophyta; class Magnoliopsida; order Brassicales; family Brassicaceae; genus Brassica; species Brassica carinata. Next base: position 4,819,611 of record CM028699.1, read on the forward strand.
TGATTGAGAAGCTTCTCAACTACAACAGTACAGTCTTCTTACTCTCTATGTTTTTCTTTTGAGCTTTTTTTTGTCATTATGGATTTATGCTGACATCACTATTTATTTCATTGCAGCTCTGGAAAAATCAGACAACTCTTAAGAAAAGAGTAAGTAGGAAGATGCAAATCGTCAGAGGCCTATATACTAAAAAACATGTATGAAACTCTCTGTGTTTGGTTTAGAAACTTCAATCAATCCGAGTCATATGTTGGTTTTAGACCGACGTTACCATTTTGTCATATGTATGTCAATGCCTCTACTACGTGTTATTAATTTTTCTGAGCTGAAAGATTTGCTATCGTTCTAAGGAATTCATCTTTCATTAGTTCTCATGCATTCATGGGTTTTTTTTTAACTTTCTCCTGAGTTCTTAGTATCCTTGTGAATTGGAATTTAGAGAAACAAAATGGATAGGATTTACGAGCTCAAAGCAATGAGAAGGAGGTGAAAAATGATACTCTTCAAGATCAAATATGCGACGACTACAAATATTTAAACAAAGAAAATGGTGAACATCAATAACAATAATAGATCTTCAATAAAGACACTTCATCCTCATAGTGTTTTTCATTGGAGTAGAATTACAACGCTGGCTGTCCTCTTACCTCGATATTCAATCGAATCAGTTTAAAGCCTTTAGCTCCTGCACCCTAGAGGCACCACCGGCCACATGGCAAAAGCCAGAGAGTCTTGGGCTACAAGGGGCAGAGCTTTTGAGCAGCATAAGAAAAATTAAAGAAGTCAGGGAGGAAAGAACCCATAGAGACCGTGGTTATCGCGGTTTCCTTCCGGAAAATTTGAAGCACGGAGGAACAGAGTTTTGACCCTGCCGTACTTCCTTTACTCCGGGAGAAATCCATGATATCCACGGTCTTTGTGGGTTCCCTCCTCGCTGGCCAAAGCCATTGCTTTGCTTCCTGAAGCTCGGCTGAATACATATACTAAACTAGTGGAGTTGCTTTCTTTTTGTAGACATGAAGATTTACGTTTGTTTGAAAGATAACAATACGTTTTAAGATGCATTCAAATGGAGATTTTGAACATTTATGATTTGATCTTTGATAATTATTTTCGTGGAAATAAAGATTTACGTTTGTCTGAAAAGGTAACGTACTCTATTTTGTAGACAAACGCAGAGTTTTTTTTATTATGCTCGCACACACTACACAATAGTCCGATCTCACACCGTTCAGTGTTGTGTTCATGTAAAAAGATTTCAAATATTTTTACTAGTGGTTAGAAAAAGATTTCAAATATTTTTACTAGTGGTTAGAAAAAATGTATAACCAAAGAAGAAATAACACAAATGTAGGCTTTATGTAATCCGACCCCATTCATAGGGGAAACCATATCACATTCAAATCTCCCATAACATTCCCACAAAACCTCATGAGATGTGTTCGAGAACTTAAAAGACCCAATTAGTCGGAACTAAAACCACTCCGAATAAAGAACAAACGAACAATGTCTCAGTAGCCATTAATATGCTTTGGTTTCGTTGTTGTCGATCCTACCAACCGAGAGAATGGTTGCTGCGTTTGGTTGTTGCGGCTCATGTTAAAACTGCTGCTTCCTGTTCCGGATTTAGTGTCAGAGTAGGCTTGAGCTAGCTCAAGAGGAGAGGCTGCTTTCCCGGGACGGTGTCCTGTTCCGTCTGGTGACTCCGGTTTCTGTGGAACGGGTTTTCGCCATGTCTCTGGTGATGGATGCCTTGTCTTCTCCTGAGCTTGCGGTTGCTGCCTTGGGTTCTTCACATCATTATCACGCCAGTTTCGCCTCTGGGTTTCGGATCTGGCAACGTCGCTTACACTTCTCACGTCCTTTTGCTCTAATTTCCTCGTTCTCAGCTCACGAGGAGAACTCACTGGTCTTTGGACTGCGTGCTCTGGAACCGGAACTCTTTCGATGGGATTGAGGACCGTCCTTTTGAACAAAAAACATAATCAAAAAGTAAGTGTTGAATCCCAGAATGTCTACACAGAGTGCAAGAGGCTAAAAGAAACCGGTTCTACCTTTCTAACTGTTGCTCCAATTTCTGATGCTCGGTCTCATCAATGCCTCGCTCCTTCAACACCTAATACCCAAATAGAGAGGCTAAGATCAAGTTGCAAAACTAGATGACTTTACATATCCAAGAAATCGATTGATGACGAACAAACGGGTGACTTAACAAGAGAATATTAACGAGATGAAACAAAGTGCACTCACCAGCTCTCGTGGTCTGGCACCGCCAAAAACTGCGTTTCTGCACCGGGAACCAGAAAAAATAAGCATGTTTGACACATAAGTATATAGTTATCACCAAGAAGGCAGTCTAGTTAATAATTTAGAGAAAGAATGTCACAAAAAGAAAGCTAGCGCAAATAACTACGAATTGAATCCAATGCTACCATATTCTACTATCTTGGACGTCTAACGACGATAGTTTGACACAAAGCCAATTTAAGCATTTCTTCCAATTTGAATAAATATCAAAACATGTAACGACTCAGAGCCTAATCATTTCAGTATTTGCCATAAGCCAGTAAAAATTTTGAGAAATCAAGCTAATTTTTTGTATCACACTACCAATGTCCACAATCTCCAAATGATTGATTATAACTGAGTTGAGACTATAAATATATAAGTACCACCATAACCAGATTAAATTTTGAACATCCTTACCTCTCCTTTTCAGTCTTAACTTCTGGTTTCTCAAGCAACTGTGCCACAGGCTTCAGATTCAACTTGGGGCGCTCAACCGGCTTGTTAGGAATCTCATCTGCAGACAACCCAGGTTTTGAAACGTTCATACTTTTCTGTGCCACATAACCAGTTTCACGTTGAATAAGATTTGAAACACCATTTTCCTGCAGATATAGAGTTCACATAGTTTACCAACAAAGAAAACCTATAAACCAAAAGAGATAGAACACATCAGAAACTTATATAACTAGTACCATTTTTCCATCATTCAAAGGTTTCTCAACGCTTTCAATAGGTTTTGTCCGAGGCAGTAGGTTCAGCTTAGGTCGTTCCACAGCTTCAGAAGGTGCAGTTGGTTGCACGAAATGACCAGCAGGCCTAACTTCAGAATAATTTGGATGAGGTACAGCTTTCACTTCCTTTGCGTCCAAATAAGTTGGCCCAGGGAGTTTCTCATACTCACGAGCGAACTTTCGCCCACCCTGGATCCCATCTTCAGCGACCAAGCCACGTTCTACATATGTTCCATGCGTCCCATCCCCTTGATTAAGCACATGGCTATTACCCTTGTAACCTCTGCTCTCCATCTCCGAATGCTTAACAACATCAAAACCCATCTGAGAAGGAACCAAAAGCTTAGTCTGCCACCTCCCTGAAGACACTTGGTCCAGCGCACTCGAATGAACCAAATTAGAAACAGGTGGCTGCGTATTCCAAGAAGACCGCCCCGCCTCATCATTAGCCACCAGTACAGGGACCTCCTTCCTCGCAGCCCAAACATTAGTGTGAGTTCCTGAAACCGAGCTCTCACCATTTCCAGCCGTAGCTGACCAACCACCGTGCCTCCCAGTTAAACCCGGGTCTGCTTTCACCTCCAGGCGGCTGTTAGCAACCAGAAAAACATCATCACTAACCATCCTACGAGGAGCAGAGTGACCATCAAGAGGCTTCCGTTCATCCTCGCTGAAATTGCGTCCAATATTGGCCGTGTGAGGTAAGAACAGTGATTTATCATCAAAGTTTCTTAAAGTATGAGACGAGCTCGGCCTTGTCCTCTGATCCGGCCTACCTCCCCAAGGCGCCGCTCTATCAACAAAAGGTCGATCCGTAGTAATCTTCGGAACCCTAAAAATCAAGGAATAAAGTCAATAACTCAATAAAATCACAGACGATATTCATCCGATACAACTAATAGACCTAGAAAAAAAAATCATGATTCGCGTAGATCTGATAGCTTCATGAATCAAGGATTCGATTGATCTACACCGATGAGCAAGAGGCGATCAGAAAGAGTTATGACTTACACTCCAGGAGCGGAAGGGAGAGCGAGATCAGATGGAATCGAGCCGCCATGGAAGTCCTTGAGCGTCATGGTGCTACCAGCAGCTTTCTTCTTCGACATCTTTTTTTTTTTAATCTCTCGTTTTGTGTATCGCTTGTTATTCTAATCTTCTCCGATTGAGATTTGAGTTTTTTACGCCGCCGGAGAGACGGGAAGAAGAAGACGACGGAGAACACCCTCTCTCTCTCGCTCTCAAAAAAGGTTTCGTCTCGTTCAGCTTCAGATTCTTCTCAATCCTCCTCCTCCGGGATTTTATTAAATAGTATTGAAAACCTTTATTCCTCGATGACCGGAAAAATGTTTTTTTTTTATGCTAACTCCGAAATGACGAAAATATCCCTATTTGAATAAACTATTTACGTTGATTACGTGGCAGGCATCGGGCTCGGCACTTCTAGATTCTAGATTCGGTTAGATGATGCTAAACTCCAAACCGAAACAAACCAAGCGGAACCAAACTCCAAACCGAAGAAATAATTTATATCGTTACCATATAAGAACATTCAATACTTTTGAATGAAATCAAGAATTAATTCGCTTTATAAAGTAAACAAATCATTATAAAAGGTTTAAATTCTTAACAATTCAAAGTATATATAGAACGGCATTGTATTGCTGAAAGATCCCATGATCTAATGAGGTGATCATGGGATTTTTAGCGGAAGGTATGCCAAACATCTCTATGTCTCTTGGAGAAGATGACTTGAGTTTGAAATCTCTATGTTGATCCACTCTGCGTTGTGGTCCTAAGGACTTGATAGCCACAACAGCCACCTTCCTCAGGGGATGAGCAATACATGGCCATATGTTGCAACATGGGTTTGGCAATGAGGTAAAGTTGCAAGAAAATAAAATTATACAAGAAACAAAGAATTAAAATTTGATTATGAGGTGTTGTTTCGAGGCTTGAAGACTATAACAAAGCAAGGCAACAGAGCTTTAGTACTCAAAAGGTAAAGCTCTTCAAGTATAGCATTTGGTCCCACTTTCAACGCCAATGAATCAAACTCAGAAAAAACATTAGGATCTTCAAACTTCTTCATAGGTTTATGAACCCTCCCTGCGATCACTCTACACAGCACAACAGCTCTCAACGCACCTCTGCTTCTTCCTCGTTCCATTTCGATCCCTCAAGAGCCGCAGAGCAAGCTGATGCTGTGAGAACTCCTTTAATCCCATCTTGTCTTGTTTTAGAAGCAAACCCATGTCTTAAAATCTTACAAACTCCACACTGATCCGAGAAACAGAGGTTTGAAGAGCCGCTGTTGCTGCTCAAACCGAGAGAGCAAGACAGAGTTGTACCGTGGAACCCAAGAAACTCGTTCCCATCAGCCACACAGCGAGAGTGTTTCTTCGAAAGCTTGGTCGCTCTTATTTTCACGAGCTCTCTGTAGTTTTCAAACTCCGCGACGACTCTCTGCAGGTTCTGGACTTTCAGAATAGCTGAAACGTTGCACCCTTTCGTTTTGCCAAGCTTGTCAGAATAGCCTCTGTTGCAGATCAACTCTACAGTCGTTCTCGAGAAGTCTCCTTCTAAAAGTCTAGTGACTACCAAAACAAAAAACAAATCAAATTCTCCTCAAGAAATTAATTAGAGAACTAATAAGAGTCTTACCAGAGTGATTAGTAAGATAATGAGTCTCAAAAGCGTAAAGATCTCTGACTCTCTGGCGACATATTCTACAAGAGAGAGCTCCAAAACCGCAGATGTCTGAGCCAATAACATCAAACCTCTCAGAAGAGTAACGACCTGAAAGCAAATCAGAAGAAGATGCTCCTCCACTGCCCTCAAACCTCATCGTGTTTATAAACTTGGAGCTCTCCAGAGACCGTGAGCAACGGAAGCTTGGATTCTGCATAGCTCCCTCATCTCCATAAGCGACAAACTCATTCCTCAGATTCGACATCGATCTTCTGCAACCAGATGGATTCTTCATCTCCTGGATTAGGTTATTCTCTGGATCACTTGGCTTCTGAGCATCGCAGCAGCTAAGAGACTTCTTGAGATAAAGCCAAACTCCACGCATGTTTGTTCAAGATCCGTCTTTAGATGTGAATTATATATAGTTTCTATGAAACTTGGCTTTTGTTCGGACACGTCTCTCTCAGTGTCTCTTCCGGCTTGACCATATCCGCACAAACTGTTTCCAAAACGAGATTGAAGACTTCCATAAGTATTAAGATTATCACATCACACCATAAAAGAACCACCAAGAAGAAAAAACGTTTCAGAAAATCAATAACACAGCTAAGGTTAACATTTATAGCTATTAAGTTTGGTCAAATCATCAGTTACAACCTGGAAAAAAATTATGATAATTTAGCATATGTGATTACAGAAAGAAAGATATGGTAATCATACTTTTTTCACTTCTCTTCACGTTCCAAACAGAGTATATAGCACATGCCGCTGCCTCTATTGATCTTTGACTTTTTTTTTTTTGAAGTGAAAAGTCAAACATGTGATCAACCTCTTATTCAATCTGAATGTTCATATCTTTATAATAAAAAGGTTTTATCTAATAATACACACTAGTTTACAAGAAAAGTATCCGAAGTAATATCATTATAAAGGAATGAAACTTTACTTGCTTGGTGAGACCAAAACCGAATCTCTCTGTTGTCTTGTAATGAGAGGGAGGCTTAGGAAAGTAATCTGATGCTGTTTGTTTACTTATTCTTTCCTCTTCCTTAAAACTTTCATGCTAACAATGGAAATAAATAGAGTGAATCAAGAATAAAAAATATGTGAATTATGAATAAGAAAGAGATGGAAAGCGAACTTGGCTTCTTGGTTTCTGTTCTGGTCATATGTGCAGACATTACAGCTGCAGTCCTCGGGATAGAAGCCGAGATTGCTCAGAGCAAGGTTTCGAATTTTTTATACCAATAGTACAAATGAATTTATTTTCATTTCTTGTGTTTGTTGATGTTTCTCCTTTGCAAAAACAGCAGCAGCAACATCATCATGCTCGTCAACAACATCCAAGACATACAGGATGTGGAAGAAGCCCAAGCTCTGGAGCTTTTTCTGAGGGAGTAGCTGCAATGGTGCTACTGTCTATCGTCCATGTCACAGCCAATGTGCTTGGTGGCTGCACGTACATTCGCTCTAAGCAAGATTTCACGAGAGCAACGGCCAACAAGATTCTCGCAGTAGCTCTCCTTGTTATCTCCTGGTAAATGCAAAAGATTTTAAAAACCCATTCAACACAAAGTTTGAATTTTCAAAAGACTTACTTGAGATTCTTTTGACATACCTTTGTGTCTTAGGATCTTCTTTGCTGTCAGCTACTCAACGCTGATGTTAGCAACATTGGCCAACTCGAGATCGAATAGATTCTGCAGCTTGCCTCATCGTTGGTTCTTTCTCGTTGGAGGCATATTTTGTCTAGGACATGGACTCGTGACTTCAGGATATTATGTTTCAGCCATTGCTGCTAAGAAAGAAGACAAAGAGAATGTGCAGCCAGCAAATACAAGCCGCCCATAACACGACTATGTTTCTTGATTGTATCAGATTAACAACATAAAATTTAAACAGTTAGTTAAAAACTTGAATCTTTGATATTAATAAATCCGCAAATATTCCAAAATGAACTCTTAAAGAATCAATAGAAAGGACAAAACACACAAAAAGGCCAGAGTTCAATGCAAAAGAGACAGAAGAAAAAACATATATGTCTTAAGGGTTTGGTGGAAATGATTCAGCCATCTTTGTAATCACCTCATGAATGAAACCACTCTTCTTGGAATAAAACTCAAGCTCCCTAAGCTGCAACACTTTCCACTCCTCCTCGAATCTCTTCTTATCCTCTAAAGCAAGCCTACCCCAACCTTGCTGAGCAGAAAGATCATCCACACCAAAACGCGCTAGTGCCTTAACAAGAACAGACTTCTCAAACGCATCCACTTCCACAACACTCGATGCTTCTCCTTTATTAGTCATCGCCTCTTCTTCACAGCTTTTACCATTGGGCAAAGAAGAAGAAGCTAGCTCTTGCTTCTCAGGCTCAACTTTCTTCGACGACGACTTACTACTCTTCTTCGACTTCCCATTAGCTGAATCCAAAGCCACCTTCTCGGGCTCGACTTTAGACTTACTGCTCTTCTTAGACTTCCCATTGGACTTGACAGCTGAATCCAAAGCCGCCGCATCAGCTCCCCAAACAAACTTGGACAAATCAAAGGCCTTGCGATCATGAGGTTTAGAAAATGTCAGCTCCTCTTTGCCAAGATTGTTCTCATACTTAGTCTTCAAACCCCAAATCTTCTTTATGACTTGGGTTTTACTAACGTCAAAGCTAACAGATTTCTTCACAGACAGATAAAACGCGTTTGTGTCATCATAAGGACTTACCCCTGTATCGTTTCTGTAATCAATAAGACCTTGTAAAACAGCAATCTCATCTTCCTCACTCCAAACTCGTTGGAAATAAGTCTTCTTGGCCTCTTCTCCAGAACCACCACTCTTGACCTTCTTGGCTTCCTTTGAGGCTGCTGCTGCTGCTCCATCTGTCTCACTCAAAGAACGCTTCTTTGTTAAAGGTTTCACCTTTTTGGAATCATGATTCTTCACCGCCACTGAATCCTTCGTTCCTGCGATGGATTTAGCATCTGAGGATGATCCTGGGTTCTTCTTGACCCGAACGGTTTGAGAATCGGAATCGGTTTCTTCATCAGACCCAGATTCGGAATTGGAGACCTGCTGCTTCTCAGGAGCAGACTCTGGTTTGTTCGAGGATGGGTTTTTAGAGGACTCATCGTCGGTTTCGTCTTCCGAAGAAGAGTTTCCTGGGAGTGAAGTCGTCTTTACTTGGACATCTTCGTCGCTTGATGATGCGCTCGGCGGATCTTCCAACGGATTGAAACGTTTCCCTGACATCAAAACTCTTTAGGGTTTTTGTCTTTGGGACTTAAAAAGAGGTTGAAACTAAGGTTTCGGTTTCACCACCACTTCCTCACTTTATATACGATGATTTATTTTGTTTTTTTTCTCTTTATAAAATGTTTTACAATTTTATATGCAAATATTAAATTTATTCGATAATTGGTTAAATATTTTATATTTAACGTTAAATGGTGGTTATACTGTAAAATAAAAATGTAATAGTATTTTTTAAAATTTGCATTTTTAGAGCATCTCCAATGGTAAACTTCATTTTTTTAAGAAAAAAAATGAATAAACATGTTCTCCAATGGTTCGCTTCATTTTTTTTCAAAAAGAAATATTCCAAATATTTTTTTTTTCTGTTTTTATCATTATTTATCAAAAACATCTTTTACTTTTGCTACTTTACTAATTTTACCCAAATATTTTATTTTAACAAATTTTCACCACAATTGCTAATTAATATTAAATAAACATTATCACACAATATAATTAGTACACATAGCATAAATAAATAACAAAAGAACACTACATTTTATAAGGAAGTATGAGATGTATATTTTTCCCACATGTGATCAATTAAATTGTTACGAAGAGTGAAATGAGCTTCTTGATCTTTAATTCTTCTAAATCGAGCCAAAAATTCTTGAAAACGAATATTATCATGCTCTTCGATATCAACCTCTATAACTGGAAATTCTCTACCAACTTCAATTGGAGCATCAAAATCACGCTCATATTCAATTATCATGTTATGTAGAATTATACATGTAGTCATTATGTCATGTAGCACATTTTTTTTCCAAAAACTGGTCCTTTCACAATTGCAAAGCGTGATTGAAGAACTCCAAAGGCACGTTCCACATCTTTTCGACATGCTTCTTGTTGTGTAGCAAAATATTTCTTCTTTGAACCCACTGGCTCGTGATTTGAACTGCATACAAGATCCTAACGTTCGTGCATACATTCAATCTGAGCAAAATTGAATTTTAGTAGAAAGGAGTGAACAACAACAAGCTCAACAGCCTTCTCAAGCAACCACTTCATTTGGACAATATTTTAACAATCTTAGTGGAGCTGGAAATGATTTACCAGATTATTAAATGATGTGCTAAGTTTTTTTTATATTTAGATTGATGTTTATCAAATCTTTCAGTTTTTATATTATTTATGTAATTGTTATTCATCTAAATATAAGTAAAAAAAACATGTTTCTAGTATATTTAATATTTTTAATTGATTGAATAAAAAAAATAATAAAAACTTTAAGTAAGTTGGTAGTATTAGTTCTTATAGTTTATTTAAGTAAAAACTAAGAAGAAATTAAAGTTGAGGGACCAATCTGTAATTAAAAAAATGTATCTTCAAAAATTTGAAGAAATACTGTCCAATTCTTCAAAAAATAAAGAAAAAAATGAAACACCAATGAAGTAGAAAATGAAGTAAAAAGTGAAAAATAAAACACCATTGGAGATGCTCTTACCTAAACACATCTTATTATTGAACAAATAATCTTTTTATTTTCTGAGTCCATTAATGTGATTTAACATTTTCAAGATTTATTAGGATTTTTTTGACATCAAATGCACTATTATATTATTCAAAATACAATTGATTTCAATAACCATAAAAATAATTAATAGTTTTTATTTTATAGAATGTTGTAGTAGATTTTAAGTAAAAAAAGCTCACCATTGAATTACCGTTTTTGGTGTAACAAATAGAAAACTCATAAAAACTCGGTTTCAATTTCGCAAACCCATTCAATTCTGTCGAGAAGTTTGACCAATTTTTCAGACACTCACTATCGTTTTGTTTATCTTTATTGTTGGGATTTTCTTCTTTCTAAAACTAGCTATTTTAGATATTATTCTACATCTACTATAGAGTCATATTTTTTATCTACCATAGACTTGTCTATGTTAAACCATTCATTAGAAATTTAACTAAACATCCTAAAATTACTCATATATGATATTCTCCTAAAAAAACAATATACATCTAAACAATAACATTTCTAAGAAAAAATAAATATATTATCATTAATTAATTATCATTTTATTGTTTATCAAATTTAATATAGACCATATTTTATATATTCCAGTAACTAATTTTGAAATTAAATAGTATAGCCCAATTCTTTTTAAATTATAAAATTAAATTTTTATATAAAAAAAATAAATAATATTTTATTGGTTGTAACATTTTATGTTGATATTTTTAGTAAAAATAAAAACATTAAACTGAAATATAATATATTAAATAAAAAATATTTTAAAATATAACAAAAATAATTTAATTTATTCACATAAAACATTTTGAAAATAAAAATTTCTAAACAAATAAGCTAATAATATTTTTTATTAATTCATATAAAACTAATGTTTAAAATTAAACTATTAATTTTGATGTTGCATTTTAAATTAATAAACACAATACTTCATTAATATATGATTTGTACAATATCATCAAACAAATTTCAACAAATATAAATTTTCAAAATAAAAATTATATACATAAATTAATATTAGATATATATCTTTATAACATATTTTATATTTCAAATATTAATTTAAAAATATAAATATATCCGCACGGATGTGCGGGTTAATATCTAGTTTTCATCAAACTATAGTGCATTCGATGTCAAAAAAAATCCTAATAAGGGAAAATGAAACACAAAGGAATCAACTCACGTTTAAAAACAAGATAATTGTCACGGATTAAACTAATTAAAGATAATTTGATGATACAGAAAGCTAAGGATGACAATGCAACTTTTTATTAAAAAATGTGTAGATGAGTTATATATTCTTTGCTCCCACCATCATGTATCTAACTCAAATTGAATACCCCAAACCAGAATTGATATGCAAATTGCCAAACAAAATTAGTTTATTTTTTGTCGGCAAAATCAATTATATTTAATGCATATATAGTGCTCATCAGTTGAAAAAATATTATAGTGCAAAGTTACGAGACATAGCCGACTAAATAATTAATTAAATAACAGATGATACAATCAATAAGAAATGAAATGAAGAAGAAGAAGAAAAAAACGTACAAAATTATTACAGCAACCATTTCAACTTAATGCTTAAGACGAAAGACCAAAATTGAGCTTAAGCCCAAGGGCTAATGGAACACTCCCATGGCATTTTAGGGAATCTCTCACGGTCCTTGCAATAATCGTATACGACAAGGTTACGTTGCACCCACGCATAGTCCACCTTCTGTGTCTTTGACAAGTGCCATGCGTCGTACTGGTCCCACCAGTTCTCCGTTGTGGTGGAGACACAAGCAGGGAACGGATCCTTCCAACGGCAGCCTTCAACGGCGAAGTCCTTGTAGGAAGAGACGAATGGAGCTTTTTTCCAGTCGGTCTTCTCGAGACCGCCACGTGTCGCCCAGTCGTCGGCGTTCCAGATGCTGGAAAACAAGTACATCGGCTTCTGGTTCGGGAAGAAATCGTTGTTTGGTACCTTGTCGCTGTTCTTGTACACTCGAATCGGTACTCTATCCACGAAAACCTGTGATTTGCATTGAGTTTAACCGGATTACATATTGTACCAGTCGATAAAATTAAGCGCTGATTAACCAATTCGATTCAATTTGATCTGGTTCGATTTTGTTAATGTAAGCTAGCTTTTTGATCAATTTCGGTTTTGAGATCAAGAGAGGACTTACACGAGCTGGTGGTTATTCCAAAGAATTGAGTAGGTGTGGTAGTCCTTGGTTGGGTCGAACCAGAGGGAATGTCGCATCTCGCGATTCCCGGTTCCGTTTTTAAACACATTGGTCTGAATGATGTACGGTTCTCCGGTTCGGTTCCCTAGAAATTCGAAATCTATCTCGTCTCTCTCCGGTCCGGCTCCATTCTCCGAACACATCTGCTCATAAATAAAAAAAGAGAATTAATTATACAAAATGAAATATATTATCCTTCCAAGATTGAAAATTAAAATAAAACAAGAGCTCACGTAGTAAGCGGTGACGACGCCGGCTGAGTCGCCGCCGACGAGCTTTAGCTTCATACTGAACCATCCGAATCTGTACATGTGCTTCGTCTGAAATCCACATCCTGTTTGAAGAAACTCAAATAAATGAATCCAGAGTTTAAGAAGACTGCGCGCAACACTAATCTTTAAACAGGAGATTCCTGGCTATTGGATCCGAACGTACCGGTATCGTTGTCTAAGGCGAGATTCCAGATCTGTCCATCCTCGGAAGTCGTGAAGTGGTTTTCAGACCACATTATATTGAAGTTTTCTTCGAACGACTGTGTCGGTACTGCTGAGGTTGAGGAAGACGCCATTAGAGCCGCCACGAAAAAGAACACAGCCGCCATGGAAGAACATCGCGTCTCCATTTTGTTGTCTCAGCTTCGAATTTTTCGAAGAGAGAGAGAGAAAGAGAGGGAGAACGTGAGTTCAGAGTTCCGTGAGTGAGAAGACGATGGAGCTTTATTGCTTTAATTTAAAGACCGAAAATTTACTGATCTGACCACTAATAATTCTTCTTAATTTTATACTAATATTTTTGGGGTAGGACTTTGGATACGGTTTGTGAAATATTATTCTATAACTTTGTTAATGAAGGTATAAATAAAAGATTAGTTAAAAAAAAAGAAGTTAATATTAAACGCAATGATTACTTACTGTAAAGTGGAAACAGTTTGACTTGATAACTCGGTTTAGATTCTTCATCACCGACCGGTTTACTCAGTAAGTTGACAAGTGAGATTAGTCAATATTTGATGAATGATTGAGCTGGGGTGTTCTGTGAAATTAACAAGAGAACATGGAGAATAATTGGACTGCCAGGCTGCCACCAAGTGGAAATGTTCATGTAAAAGCAAGAAGACAGAAACTTTATTTAATTCTTTGGTCTTTTTTTGTTTGTTTGTCAACTATATTTCATGAAAATTGAATCAATGCGCAAAGTTAACCATGTCTTTTCAAATCTGATTGTATATTTTCCTGAAAACCATGTTCGTTACAGAAATTAACCGGATAAACACGAACAATACGTAGTATTTAACTAAATAATAGTAAACGTATGTGATAATCCTAAATATGCTTCGGACCATAATATTCTGTTCAACAAAAGAGTTTGCCTCCAATTATCTCATCTCTTGATATAGCCCTAGACAAAGCACGTGAAACAAGCACGTTACGAAAAAAAGAAATCGGATAAATAATACACCTCGATTTACTACTTTATTAGGCTGTCAAAGATTAGTATATTGGACTGTCTCTCCCACTATCCGGTTTATATTCTTTACATTTTACATAAAAAACTTTTTTTTTTGTATGGATTTGAATGTTTTAGATCTAAGATAGGCAGATAATGATATAAACAAATGCAACTCTACCTTCTTACTCTATGTCTATACCATAACAGACCACTAAGATCATAAAACAACATTATACTATTGTAATAAGTTATGTAGAGAGAGTTTTTTTTATAACAAATATGTATGGTCTCGTCACTATAGTGAGTATATAAGTCTCTAATATTTTATACTTTACTTTTGTGAGAATTAATTTATTTGAATGACCATATACGTACGAAATTCCTTCATATTTTTTATAATTCGTGTATGAATTTACCTATTTGCTACAAATGGTTTCTCCTATGTTTCATCTTGTATATGATGCATGTCGGTCCTAATAGAGAAGTCAAAGCTTAGGAACACAAAATCATAATCTGTATGTTGGGATATCAAACACAAAGACAGTTTGGCCGAGTGGTCTAAGGCGCCAGATTTAGGCTCTGGTCCGAAAGGGCGTGGGTTCAAATCCCACAGCTGTCAATTTATTTATTGATCTTTTGCAATGTGAACCCTCTATCTTGTCGAGAAGGTTTCTATTTTCTTGCACCAATAAAACCGCTTAATTTTGAACAGAATAGTGAATGTTTGTTCACGGAAAAAGCGAACACATATGAAGCCATGACTATCTTTTGAATCTTGACCATCCCCTTATGTTCAAGATCCTTTCCTTGTCTACCAAGCAACCATTTCTTCCTCAATCTCTGATCAAATATTTTCACGTACAGATCAAAAAGATGAAGAGTCAGAGCAGAAACTTAGCCACCCTGAGTTTGATGATAATTACCGTTTTGTCATGGACGAGGATTGTGGCTGGACAAGAAGCACTAATAGGAAAAAAAGTATTGCCGTTGTGCCACAGAGAATGTATGCCAATATGCATGAAAGTGACCGAGGCAACGCAAGAGATTTTGTGATGGTGCATGTCAAGCGGGTTGTGTTCAGCTTCAAGGTAGAGGCACTGGACTTTCAGCCACCGATCAAGGAGTCGATATGGTCATTGCATAGAAAAATATTTAGCATCTTTATAACTGGAAATTTAATTTTGATATGTTTATGAAATTAAAATTCATTTATTAGTTTATATATACAGAAAGTAAATATTTGTTTTAATAGTTTTATTTTGTCATTTTAGTTAGAACTGTGATTTCAAATATAATATTCTTATATCAAATTGCTTATTTCAGATATATATAGTTGTAAAATAATATTTTAAACCATAATTAAAATTTGTTCTAAATAAAATAAACTCAAAATAATTTGTTGATTACATTCAGATTGATTCTATATTCGAGATTAAAAATGTTTATATAAAATTATATTATATAATTTAGTATATGTTGTTTTAAAATAAAATTAAAGAAACAAAAATATAAATGGCCACGGTTCATAATTGTCTAACCAATTAAACAGATACTTTTTTTTTGAAAATTTATCGATCAGTACAAAGTTATAAACTTAATTAAGCTATAACAACAACATTATGGTTATAGTTAGGGCTAGGGAAATGAATCAAAAGCTGTGCCCTCCGTCTTGGGCCTGTCCACTCAAAACTTAACTCGAGACTTTTCGGGTGAGGCAAAAATTTTCCTTTTTTTTTTCTTTTAACAGGATCTTTCCTTTCTATATTTTTTTTTCTACCTGACTACATCAGTTCTACATGGTTTCGAAACCAAAGTTTAGTGCTCTAAATAAATCTCACCTTAAACTTTTTTTTGGTAAACAACTCACCTTTGGACACTCAAAGCATATGTTAGTGAATGGGTATCGTTAGGATAGCGTAAGATCCATCTATGTGTTTCTAGATGATACTAGTTGACTCTATTGTATTGTGATTTAATGTTTCTAAAGGTTAACAATCATGTATTTTCCACTTGGTTAACGGAAATTGTAATTGAGCCAAAAAAAAAATATATGTTAGTGAATACGCGAATTGATGAGCAAATAAAAAGGATACAGAAATTTTTAGGGAAATTAGTTCAAATGACACCAAAAAATAATAATTCACTAAATAACCAAAACTCCACCCTCTCTTTTCTTTTCTCTTTCTATCTCTCTAACTTTTTAATACAAATCTAAGTTCCCCATTTTTATGGTTATTCCACAGATAATCCCAAATTTTTACTCACAACCATACGCGAATTGAGTGTAACTCGAGTACGTCACGTCAGAAGCTTTTCCTAAATTCACTATTCACTTACACTCAAGCTTTTCCTTTTTTTTCTTTTGGACAAAATTTGGATAAATCTTTGACGACATGGCTTTCTTTTATATTCTATGTGATATATAAATATATGAATTTACTTTTTTTTTGCAACTAATATATGGATTTACTTTATGCTTTCAGCCTTTCACAAACTACCTTTTGCTGCCATTCTTTGAGATAAAAATTATTTTAGTTTATATTAAGAAAAACAGATAATGTTTCTTTTTAGTTTCGATTTACATGGTAGGGAATACGTGTATATATAATATATATGTCATGTCAGCATCTTGCGACACTGTTTAAACGTGGGAAGAAAAGTCTAAACTCTTATCTTTAAGGCACGGTGCCTCAGGCCCTTGTGCATTTACAACCTCTTATTAATATTGTTTTCTAATCCGACAGGAGAAAGTGCTTGTCGTTGTCATTTACTACGTTTTTAACATTAAAACGCACAATGATTGAAAAGAACATAAATTATTTGTTCAAGCATTTGTTATTTGCATATATCCCGTTAAAAGTTTAATTTTGCTAATGTTTGAGTTATGTTTCTTTAAAAACAAGAGGAGAGTTTCATTCTCTACGTGTTAAGAGTCTTAACCTAACAACCTATAATGGAATTCTTAAATTTTTTGTTTTTCCAGATTAAAAAAAAATTAAAAAATAGACCAATGCGGACCGCCACCCTAGGACCCACCCACTATTATATTTTTTTGTTAAGCACTTCCCATAAACACTTAGATTAATGGTGCTCTTAACTCCTACACACGGAGTTTCAAACTCTGTTGTGGACCATGAAATCTTCTATTCAGTTGAACAATATAGCGATGACATTCAAGACGGACTGTCTCCAACTTGTCCATCTCTTCAGAGAAGACGAAGAAGACAATTGGCCATCCTTGTTGATTGAATTTGATGAATTTCATCGTATTCGTTCTATGTTTATTTTTTTGCTCTATATCTTTTATTCCTCGTTTCCTAAACTTCTACGCCGATAGCCTTGCAAAAAGAGTTCATTCTCGAGGTTTCTCATTTTTTCATGTAGACTCTCAGCTTTCAATCAGGATGGCTCCTGAGGCCAACCTCTTAGTAGTTACTTAATAAAATATGGACTTTTGATGTAAAAAAAAAAACAAGAGGAGAGTAGAGTACAAGTGGAAATATGGAACACAACATATGTTAAACATGTATAAATTCAAATCGATAACAAACAGATACTATAAAAAAGACAACTCGTCAGCACAAATGTTTGGCAAGGAAAAATCACAAATAATCAGTGTTTCAAAAAAAAAAAAAAATCGAAACATGTCGTCAACTAAAATATTCCAGGTACGAGGGCAGCCACTTCCTAGGTTTCCGGTAAGAAACCACCGTATGATAAACACTGTTGTTTGTGGATTTCCCATAATAAGTCACCACCGTGTAAGCAACGTACTCAGCCGTACGAGTGGTCCGTTTTTGGGTTATGTCCCAGCAAGAACCGACGAGAACCCGTTTCTTCGTGGCGACAGTAACGGTAGATTCGGGAAGTTCGGTGGAAAGTTTGTACCGGAGACATTGATGTCTTGCCTGAGAGATCTTGAAGACGAGTTCAATTTTGTTTTGAGCGATCATGAATTTCAGGTTGGCCTTTTCTCGAATATATTTATCAAGCTTAACCTATATTTTTTTTAAAGGTCCTTTTAATGCGTAAGTAAGCAACTCTATTTCATTTAAGATCATTGTTTTTGCATCATATAAGTTAACCAGGTCACTGGGATCGATCGAGAAATGATACAAATCATGCATGCTATGGATCGTATGGATATATATAATACAGTCAGTATGGATACTGCACAAAAAAAAAGTTTATTATATGTATTTTGCGACTAGTCAAAACTACCGGCTTCATCTATACTAGATTTTGACCCGCGTTTTCAAAACGCGGGTTTATTATTATTTTTTTAATTGACAAATATTTAGTAAATGTCATATTTCATATATTTGTGTTTTATTTTATAAAAGACTTAAACTTTTTATCTTTCTTTATCGTGTTTCATTTTAAATATTTGTGTTTTATTTTATAAAAGACTTAAACTTTTTATCTTTCTTTATCGTGTTTCATTTTAAATGACTGTTTATGTTTAAAAAATTAAACTTTACTTTTTTAATGAATTAAGTTGGTATAACTTTGATAAATTAATTTTATTATGTGGTTAATATTTCTAATAAAAATAATTATATACTTTTAATAAAGATTTATAATTTTCAATGAAAAAATCAATTTTTTTATGAATGCTTAAATTATATTTAAAAAAGAAAAAAAATAATTAAGAATGGTTGAAAAAAAATTATTTGAACTTGGACTCAAAGGCCCAAAAAAAAAAATGTGAGAATTAGATCGATTTCTTGGTATTTTGAGAAGATCGATGTGAATGATGAAATTTGGATCAGAAAAAATAGCGATATAGATGTGTTATTAATATTCTTGATTGCTTTAATGAAGCGTCTGATGTTAGTAAAAAGCATTTAAGGTAAAAGAACAATAGAATCCTGCTTTAATAGTATAGATTGCACTTAAAATCCTTAACGGTTTGTATTTTTCTTTAAGGAGTAGGGGACATACATTAATGGGTAAAAATGAGAACAAAAACATAGATTTATTTACATAACCTAGAAAATATAATCATAGAGAAAAAAAAATTATAGATTCGAAATCAGCTGGCACATTGGACCAAAAACACAAGATGACTGGAAAACCTTCCTGTTGGCACTTAGGATTAGTACTGTACCCATATCAAACATTCCAAAACCCGTGCGGACGTCATCTCTACTAATTAAATAGCCGACACATATTCCGTATACCAAATAATAGATCATGTTAATTTCTATTTATTTATAGCATAAACATAATAATATATCTAACTAACATGATAATTAACCAATGCAATGTTTTTCTTATGTGTTCTTTTAATTGTAATCAGGTGGAGTTTACCGCAGCGTTAAGAGACTACGTAGGAAGAGAAACGCCTCTCTACTTCGCCGAACGTTTAACACAACACTACAAGAACATAGCTCGAACCACGGAGATGGACCGAGATCTACCTGAAAGGGAAGATCTATGCCATGGTGGGTCCCACAAAATCAACAATGCTCTCGCTCAAGCTATGATTGCCAGGCGGCTTGGTTGCAGCCGTGTGGTGGCGGCCACAGGATCCGGACAACATGGGGTCGCCACCGCGGCTGCTTGTGCAAAGCTCTCCCTGGAATGTACTGTTTTCATGGGAACCACAGATATAGAGAAACAATCCTCTAATGTTCTTTCCATGAAACTGCTTGGTGCTCAGGTAAAACTAGTAATTACTATATAATTAGACTCTTAATCAACCTAGCTGAAGTGCTGAACCTATCTGGATTCGGTTTTGCAACACAAATTTTGCTTATTTATCCCCAAAAATAAACCTGGTTTTCTTTGATTTTATGAATATATAAGATCTTTTTTATGAATAATATTTGAGAAATTCCCTAAGATAGTTTTTAAAAGTTTTGTCACAAAATAGCTTTCAATGAAAAAATCAATTTTTTATGAATAATATTTGAGAAATTCCCTAAGATAGTTTTTAAAAGTTTTGTCACAAAATAGCTTTCAATGAAAAAATCAATTTTTTATGAATGCTTAAATTATATTTAAAAAGAAAAAATAATTAAGAATGGTTGAAAAAATTATTTGAACTTGGACTCAAAGGCCCAAAAAAAATGTGAGAATTAGATCGATTTCTGATCATTTAAATGAAGAGAGATCGATGTGAATGATGAAATTTGGATCAGAAAAAATAGCGATATAGATGTGTTATTAATATTCTTGATTGCTTTAATGAAGCGTCTGATGTTAGTAAAGAAAAGCATTTAAGGTAAAAAGAACAATAGAATCCTGCTTTAATAGTATAGATTGCACACTTAAAATCCTTAACGGATTTGTATTTTTCTTTAAGGGGAGTAGGGGACATACATTAATGGGTAAAAAATGAGAACAAAAACATAGATTTATTTACATAACCTAGAAAATATAATCATAGAGAAAAAAAAATTATAGATTCGAAATCAGCTGGCACATTGGACCAAAAACACAAGATGACTGGAAAACCTTCCTGTTGGCACTTAGGATTAGTACTGTACCCATATCAAACATTCCAAAAAAAACCCGTGCGGACGTCATCTCTACTAATTAAATAGCCGACACATATTCCGTATACCAAATAATAGATCATGTTAATTTCTATTTATTTATAGCATAAACATAATAATATATCTAACTAACATGATAATTAACCAATGCAATGTTTTTCTTATGTGTTCTTTTAATTGTAATCAGGTGGAGTTTACCGCAGCGTTAAGAGACTACGTAGGAAGAGAAACGCCTCTCTACTTCGCCGAACGTTTAACACAACACTACAAGAACATAGCTCGAACCACCGGAGATGGACCCGAGATCTACCTGAAAAGGGAAGATCTATGCCATGGTGGGTCCCACAAAATCAACAATGCTCTCGCTCAAGCTATGATTGCCAGGCGGCTTGGTTGCAGCCGTGTGGTGGCGGCCACAGGATCCGGACAACATGGGGTCGCCACCGCGGCTGCTTGTGCAAAGCTCTCCCTGGAATGTACTGTTTTCATGGGAACCACAGATATAGAGAAACAATCCTCTAATGTTCTTTCCATGAAACTGCTTGGTGCTCAGGTAAAACTAGTAATTACTATATAATTAGACTCTTAATCAACCTAGCTGAAGTGCTGAACCTATCTGGATTCGGTTTTGCAACACAAATTTTGCTTATTTATCCCCCAAAAAATAAACCTGGTTTTTCTTTGATTTTATGAATATATAAGATCTTTTTTTATGAATAATATTTGAGAAATTCCCTAAGATAGTTTTTTTAAAAGTTTTTGTCACAAAATAGCTTTCAATGAAAAAAATGACCAAAATAAGTTTTATTAAATGATAAAAATGTATTTTTACCCTAGGGTTAACTAATCTAAAGTTAGGGTTTAGAGCTAAGGGGTGGAGTTTTGGGGATAGAGTTTCAATTTTTTAAAATAAAAAGTAAATATTAAAATTTTCAAAACAAAAAGGACTATTTTGGTCATTTTATTTTTTTAGAGCTATTTTGTGACAAAAACTTAAAAATAGTTACCGAGATAATTGCCCATAATATTTCTAGATACAACGCAATATTCATCTACTTAACATAAAATTTTGTATATTAAACTGATTTTAATAGGTGAAATCAGTACAAGGAACATTTCAAGATGCGAGTTCAGAGGCGATTCGAAATTGGGTTGGAAAACTAGAAACCACATACTACTTACCGGGGACGGTCGTAGGACCTCACCCGAGTCCGGTAATGGTACGAGAGTTTCAGTCCGTGATAGGGAAAGAGACGAGAAGGCAAGCGAAACAGCTATGGGGTGGTAAGCCTGATGTGTTGGTGGCTTGTGTGGGGAGTGGCTCAAATGCATTGGGTTTGTTCCATGAGTTTGTTAGGGATGAGGATGTGCGGCTAGTAGGCGTCGAGGCCGCGGGGCTGGGTCTGGATTCAGGGAAACATTCAGCTACTTTGGCCGTTGGAGATGTTGGTGTATACCATGGCTCCATGAGCTATTTACTGCAAGATGATCAAGGACAGATACTTAGACCACACTCCATAGGAGTAGGGTAAGTGTGAAAATTATTGCTATTATTTTCTATAACCAATTTTTTTTTTTTGTAAACCAAAGAGAGGACGTTATGTTAAGTACTAAGCCTCACATATTATTGATTGGTACGTAGGTTAGAGTATCCCGGAGTTGGCCCGGAGATTAGCTTTCTGAAAGAAAGTGGAAGAGCCGAATTCTGCACAGCAACAGACCAAGAAGCGATTCAAGGTATCCCTCTATTAATGTTACTTACTACTGATGTTTTCTTTATAATTCTAACAAGATTTTACATTTACGTAAAAAAATCTTCAATCTTGTCGATTGTAGCGTGCATGCTATTGAGCAGATTAGAGGGAATAATCCCAGCATTGGAAACGTCTCACGCGCTCGCGATCCTTGAAAAACTTGTTCCTACTCTGCGTGATGGTGCCAAAGTGGTCGTGAATTGCAGTGGCCGTGGCGACAAAGATATAAACACTCTTATCCAACGAGGCATGCCCTCTTCTCTTTGTTGACTTACCAAGATGCCACAAAACGCTCGACTCTTGTGTGAAATCGTGTAGATTCAGTTTGCAACCATCATTATGGATGAAATAATAATATATCAATCGTTATGTTTTTTTTTTTGAACGACTAGATCAGTTATAAAGATGTACGTACGTATGCAATTAAAACATACAGAGTAGTATATATATAGATGATCTTTCTTTTGCTCAAAGAAAAAAAAAGAATTCCTCTTTCTTTACTTACCAATTGATGATGCAGCGGTGGTGGCTCTTTCTCTTTCTCTCTTCTTTTTCCTCCTCCAGTAGCAAAATAATGGTAAAAGAGCCAAAACCACCAAGATACAAACACAAGTACCTACGATCAATCCTGTTTTGCTTTTCTTCTTCCCTGGAAAAAATAAAAAAGAGAGAGTTATAAAAGCAAATAGATTCTAAAGAGTTGACAAGTTAATTATTAATGGAATTACCAGCCGTTCGCACATAAAGGTCTAGACCCTCTTCGAAATAACTGCGGAGGTCAAGCAAGTCTCGGCTCCATGTTATACAGCTCCAGTTGTCAGTTTCTAGGCTTATGCTTATAGAATAAGCAGTACAAGTGCAATCTCCAAGGCAAATCTTACCGCATTGTTCTGGCTTGGTGATGGACGGGTTAGATTTGGCATTGCGGCTGTCTGGAAGATTCATTTTCCGAACAAGTGAGAAATGGTCGTCTCCGTTGCAGGTCCCATTCTTTTTCTGCACACACTCTTTTGTTGTCACGTTCAAGCTACCGAACTCAAAACCTGGGATACACTCCGACAATAAGCGTTCCGAGTACAAAGGGATGAGCTCCATTGCTGGTCCCACTTTTTGACTATTTGATTCCAAGGTGTAGTGTCTCACTGATCCATCATTGTCTAATTGTACTCTTGTGTAGTCTGGCGAAGTAGTAGTAGTATTAATCGACAAATACGAGATTTGCTGGTCCTTCCATTCTAATCTAAACAAGGATGGAGCTCCGATGAACTTGTATCCGTTCCAAGGACCGCTCCTGTAAAGAAGGAAGGCTTTATACCAAATGGAAAGAACCGGATACTGCGGAGTTTCGAATCTGAAGACGTAATTTCCTGGTCGTGGATCATCAAGTGCTCTCCACGAAGTCAGATACCTGTTTTGGTAATTCCATAGTAGTTTCATCTCAGGAAGTATGGTATCGGTTGGTTCATCGAAACTCTGCCAAAAGAAATCTTCAGGATTGTCGTTGTTGACATCTTTGAGAACGAGATTACCGTTTTCCAGGAGTTGTTGTTGTTGATGAAGAAGAAGAACTCTCTCTTCTAGTCGCGAACCACACAGATTTAGACTTGTCCCGGATAACCAACTGATCATCATCCACCTCTAAGGTCCCGTTGTGTAAAGGTTCTTCTCTATTACCTACCCAGACATAAGTTCTTTCGGCTACATTTTTGTACCAAATCCCTAAAAACCAGCTCTCCGTTCCTGCAGATCTAAAGAACCCAGCCTCAAATGTTCCTTTAGAAGACACGCCCTTAACTGAAACCCATCTATTGAAAGAAACAAAATGTGGCCGAATGACATCATCCTTCTTCTTCTTCTTCTTCTTCTTTAACTTGTATATGATTGGTTAGTTTATTGTTAAGGTATGGCTCCTTAAGTTTTATTGTCGTATATCTTTATGTCTTGTCCTCATTTGGTACTGCATAGGCCTAGTACTGCATGTGCTTGACAAACCCACAACTAGTAATATTGGAAATGTGTATATGGTGGATCTGTCTAGCACATCAAGTTTTTTTTTTTTTTTTGTGGTTAGTTTTTGTTTGGTCTAATAGTAGAGATGAAACTATATATGTCACATATTAGCAAAAGTTTCTCATCAAGGAAACTTACTTGCAAAGACAGTCAGCTGGAGACTCTAACATTGCATGACTGCTCTGTAGAGGAGGCAAAGGATTGAGCGTAACAAGTTGTGTATCTCATTCTTGATGTCGCTAGGGCTGGGTTGCAGGTCAAACCCGCCCCGCTGACCCGCAAACAAATAAATTTATACCTGCACTTGCTCCGCTTAATTTACCGCGGGTTATATTTTTATTTTAAAAAATATTTATTTAATTTAATTTTTGTAAAATATAAAATAAATAATATATTTATAATTAAAATTTTAAATATTTTAAAATATTTTGATTATTGTTTTTTAAAATTTTTCGTATTTTCTTTAAAAAATATACATTTTTACAAAAAAAAAAATATTTTTCTTAAAAAAATTTAAAACAAAAAAATGCGGGTTGGCGGGTACCCGCGTTTCAAAATCCACCAACCCGCACCCGCCCCGCATAAAATGTTCATAACCCGCGAATCAATTTTTTCAAATTGTTCGACCGCACCTGCCCCGCGGCGGGTCAAACAGGCCGGGCCCGCGGATAAAGACTCGTATTCCCAGGCCTAGATGTCGCCCTCCTCCCCTACTGTTGAATGTTGTTGAATCTGAGAGAGAGAAATTATAGAGTTTTTGAATTCACTAATCGCAGGGGGACTTCATATTTATTCAGTACATTGGAAGTTTCATAAATACAACATTGAAAGTGTGGGATATTAATAACATCTCACAGTATGCTTTCGTGTGTGATGTCTTGACGACCATGCAGATGTTGCAATCACACTTGAAGGTGTATAATCAAATCTCACAAAGCAAATTACATTATTATAATTAAAACTCATGTTCTAAGGAAGCATCTTGTTTCCATATTTTGATCGTTCTATCTAAATGATTTGCAATCTGGTTGTGAACAGGATGGCGAGATCACTGCTGCGTCTGTGTGGCCTTGTAGTCTCTGCAGTATAGTTTTATGCTGAAGATCCCACAGATACACACAGTTGTCTTCAGATCCGCTCACAATGTACTTGCCGTTGGTCACAGAAAACGCTGATGTGATGCAGAATACTTTGTTGGTATGTCCTGTGTATACCTTTCTAAACTTCCCAGTCGCATAGTTCAACAGCTTCTGTGTGGTTTTTAACCAAATCAAAAAAATATTTAAAAAAAAATCATCAGTTCAAGAGAATCCATTAGTCTAAGGTTCACAATTCTGCTATGTATCCAAGAGAATCCATTAGTCGGGATGAGATGCTGTAAACCAGTGAGAGTCATCTGGCTTGTCGGAGAGCTTGAAGCGGTTCAAGGTTTGGATGATAACCTCTGGAATGGGAAAAAACGACAGCACAGAAGATGCGTGATATACCATGGATTTTACTGGTTTTTAGCTATGGTATATAGATGTTTTAGAGTCTATTATATGGGGGGTTTGGAGTATGTTTAAGAGATTGAATCTGATTTCTCCTTAGAATTATATACATTGGGTTCAAGTGTAACTCCATTGTTCATGGGGGGCATCTAAACATGTTACATGACAATTAGATACAAGACACAAAATTGGCACTCAACTCTCGCAGCATGTTCACCGAGACAAGCCAGCTTCAACTTCATTCCACAAGTCAACATTTCTTGAAAACTTGTCTTTCACTTGCGCAATCACCTCTCTAGCTTCATCAACCTTGTTACTACCAACAAGTCCATGAACAAGCCACCTCATGACACTGAAACTCGGAACCCAATTCTTCTCCATACTCTCCCTACAAAGCACCAAAGCCGTCTCAAAGTCTCCTCCTTTACACAAACAACGTATCAGATCAAAATAACATTCACTACCCGGCTTGCACCCACTCTTCACCATAACCTCAAACACACTCATCGCCTCATCCAAATCCCCCTCGCTGCAAAACCCATGAATCAAAAGAGAATACGTCACTGAGTTCGGTCTCATCCTACTCGACATAACTCCACAAAGCAACGCCTTAGCTTCTCTAGTTCTCTTCCTCTCACACAAACACCGAACCATGACGTTGTACGTCGCAACACCAACATGAACACCAAAATCTCTCATCAACCTCAACACTCTCCTCACCTCATCGTACTTCTCCTCCTTGTAAAAACCTCCAATCATCAACCCGAAGGTGGAAGCTCTCGGCTTCACACGCCTCCTCTCCATCTCCGCGACGATGGAGTACGACGAGCTCGTCGAATTCGATTCGCACAAGGCCTTGATGATTCGATTGTACGTCTCGAGATCAGGCTCGATGCCGTACCTCTTCGGCGTCTCGGAGTAGACTCGTTTCGCTTCTTCGTAATCTCTCGCCGTCAAGCAAGCGAGTAACAGAGCGTTCAACGACTTCACCGTTCTCTGGATCTCATACCTCTCGAGGTCGTGGAATGTTTGTAGAGATCGATCGAGCATGTTGGCTCTGCCGTAGAGGATGATCACGCGGACGGCGAAGCTCTCGGATTTGGGATTAGGTTGGCTCTTGATGAATCCGTCGAGGAGGTGTGATACGGCGGCGAAGTGTTTGTCGCTGGATAGTGTCGCGACCGCGACGGAGAAGGCGACGCGGTGGAGGTGGTGGTGGTCAGGTGTGAGGGAAGCGGATCTGCAGATCTCGAGGATTCGATCTGGATTGTTCTCGGTTCTGAGGAGGGAGAGGACGTGGCGGGTGTTCTTGTGATGGTTGCTGGTGAGTGAGGCTTTCGAGTCCGGTGTGAGGAGGGATGAAGCGGTTGAGATTAATCTGAACTGATTCACGTTGTGAGCGAGAGGTTCGGATGTTAGGATGCGGAAGAGAGACGCCATTAGGGAGGGGTTCATGATGTTGAGGAAGAAATGGACATGACGCCGGACGGGAGAGAGAGAGAGGAAGATGGTTTAAACCGGTTCGATTTTGACGAAACATTGAAATATAAATCCAATGGTTTTCTTCAGTCAGTTAGAGACCGTTGATGTTCATCTATAGTCACCAATAGCGACGGTCCTGATGATTCTAAAACGATTATAGAGAAAATAAAAAGTTAGGACCAATGTTTAAACCGGGGTTTTGAACCCGACGTGAATCGAACACGCAACCTTCTGATCTGGAGTCAGACGCGCTACCATTGCGCCACGGATCCGGTGAGAAAATGGTACCCATAGTTATTTATCAGCAATAAGTTCTGTATTTGTTGATTGTGTACTTACTCAATTACGTGTTCACAAAGACAGTTTATCTAATATGTTTTTGTCTCTCTCTTTAGGTAAGTTCTCTCTAAATGAACGACTCTTCATAATGTTTTGCGATGCTTCTGTTTTCCCTACTGTCTCCTTTGTTTCTCCTTGAGAGTAGAGAATATAAATGGCATAATAAGACTTATTCTTTATTTTCCTTAGTGAATAATTCAATTCAAGCTGGTTAAGATTTACGTACAATGAGGTTCTCCACAGAGTTAGATAAGAAACTATAGTAAGTATAAATATATGTCAAAGAATATTATATATAGAACACAACTATTCTCCAGCATTAAGAACAGTTGGAGATGTTTGACGTATAAGACAGATTTTGTCACAATTTCAAATAAAGAAAAGACAGATTTTGTCTTTAGAGGTGCATGTAGAGGCAGTGTGGCATGTGTCTCCATATATATCTAAACATTGGGCACGATAACTTGTGAATCTCTACCCAGGACCTCGTAGTCCAGTGGTACTACCTCCGGGAGGGGAGGTCGGCTGTTCGACTTCAGTGGGGAGGGCGTGCCAGGGCCGTAAAAGTCAGGCAGTGGCCAGGAGGTGGGGGAGCCGCAAAGGTCAACACCTGGTTAATCAAAAAAAAAAAAAATAACTTGTGAATCTCTCGGAGTCATATATGGTCTCACATTAACTAGCCCTAACACTAATTAACAGCTTTTAGCTTTGAAAATTGATATTAAAAACTCCTTGGACCCGTTGTCCAAACCAAAGGACACAGGAAAAATAATCTGATTATTTAAGTTTGTAGATTTTGCAAGCCTATTGCCTTACTTTCAAAACAAAAAATAAACGAAATTAAAGTATTTGGACGGCAAGCTTCTAAACTGAAATGTTTATAGACTAAGGTGTTATCTTATGATTTATTAAGCATATGTAAACTATATGACCTTATTTTGCAACACAAATAAATAAGAAGGCTTATATCATTAACTATGCATTATTGTTAGCTGGATGTTGGATATTCATAACATCTTCTACTATCATAGCATATCTTATTGTCCTAATGGTTTGACCAGTGGCGGAAGTAGGATTTATATTCGTTGGGTGCAAATAAAATATAAACATAGAAAACAAGGTTCAAAGATAATTTTAGTAGGGGGCAAATCAAATATAAACATAGAAAACAAGACTAAAGTTCATATATGTTATAAAGAATTTGAAATTTTCATGGAGGCAAGTGCCACCAACTTGGCTCACCTACATCTGCCACTGGGTTTGACTTATATTTATTATATCAAGAAAAGTACAACTTCACAAGAAGCACAACAACAAAAACCAGGTATACAAGTTACAAGTTAGTGCACCAGCACTGTCTAATGCAATGACTACAAATACTTTCTCATTTCAACTCCTCTCTTCACAAAACAGCATCTGAAAATGACTCTCTTCAATCAGCCATGTCTTTACTCAAAGATAGGCAAGGAAGACCCAGAAGAGGTGTCTCACCGACGAGCCAAGTTCTTGATTTACAAAACACTTCAAAAGGCCGACGTGGTGTCTCGTCGTTCTTCCCACCCGTCGTCGTTTCTGAGGATGAAGCTGCTAAGGTTGAAGGCCAAGATCGGGAAGAGTTTGACTAAACTACGTCGGAACATAGAATCCGCCGTTAGGTTTGGCGGGATTCAAAAGCATTCTCAAAGCAGCGTGAGAGCCTTGAAGAAGATGTTCCACGGTGGTGCAACCAATGGACTACCAAGGCCTATTTTCGTTCTTGAAGTTTGATTTTTGATTTTTTTTTTTATTAATTGTCTTCTATGTATTTCACCTTTTTTTCTTTCTTGAATTAATTTCTGTTGATCTCCATTACAGAAGCTGATCAAGAAATGTAATATGAAAAAATCATGAGTTCTGTTTCTTTCATATAAAGAGGAAATAAATCAATCTTGAAGTTGTAATAACTAATAACAAAGTTATTTTTGGTTCATGGTAGATTTCAAAGTTTATTTTTCAAATTAGCATCCCAGACAACTGAACCATCTTAGATTCTATGTAACATTGAAAACTCTTTTGGTTTAGTAATTTAATTAAGGTTCATCAATATTTTTTCATAAAAAAAAAACTAATTTTTTAATTTGAGAAAAACAATGTATACATTATTTTTAATGTAACAGATTTGATTTGTTTAATTTAGAATGGTGTATATAAAATCATCTGACTTAAATTCTAATAAGACATAAAATTAATTAATGTCAAAATGTTGACAAAAAAAAAAAAATTAATGTCAAAAATGAAATTAATTTCATCAAAATATCTTGGGTTATTAAATTAATTTGAAGGACTTTATACGGACTCAACTGCAAATAAACATTGGTGTTTCCCTCTGCCTTTCCCCTTGGGTCTCGTTTCATTTGTCCTCACCATCGCCTTTCTTCGCTCACGTTGTCCTCGTCTGAAGTCATCGGAGGTCCTTCGTCACGTCTTCGAAGTTTCGATCATCGTCAGGTCTTCCTCATCGCTCTCGATTCGATTCCTCCTCCGCTTAGATGAATCTCATAATGCGCATCTAAGATCTCTTTATTTAACATTGCCTAGAAAATATAGGACGATAGAGAACAAAATTTCTAAATCCTCTCTTAGTGTTAGCGATCCTTTCACCATATTAGTGCTGATATCTCTACATCGTGTTTGATTGAACAGGAAGATCATGAAGTAGAGATTTCGTTTCGCCTGAGAATTTTGAGATTGGTATTTTGAAGATGAGTGTGGTGGGATTCGACGTTGGGAACGAGAACTGTGTTATCGCTGTTGCAAAGCAACGTGGGATCGATGTTCTGTTGAACGATGAATCCAACAGAGAGAATCCAGGTATGGTTTCCTTTGGTGAGAAGCAGAGGTTCATGGGCGCTGCTGCTGCTGCCTCCGCTACTATGCATCCCAAATCCACCATCTCTCAGTTAAAGAGGCTGATCGGTAGGAAGTTCAGGGAGCCTGATGTTCAGAAGGATCTAAAGCTGTTCCCTTTCGAGACTTCTGAGGACTCTGCTGACGGTGGGATTCAGATACGGCTTCGGTATATGGGTGAGGTGCAGAGCTTTAGTCCTGTGCAGATATTAGGCATGTTGCTTTCGCATTTGAAGCAGGTGGCGGAGAAGAGTCTCAAAACACCTGTTTCTGACTGTGTCATTGGGATCCCTTCCTACTTTACTAACTCGCAGAGGCTTGCTTATTTGGATGCGGCGGCCATTGCTGGCTTGAGGCCGTTGAGATTGATGCATGACTGTACTGCCACTGCGCTTGGATATGGTATATATAAGACAGACTTGGCGGCTAACTCGAGCCATACTTGCATTGTGTTTGTCGACATCGGTCACTGCGATACGCAAGTTTGTGTGGCGTCGTTTGGGTCTGGCAGCATGAGAGTGCTTTCTCATGGTTCTGATAGAAACTTGGGCGGGAGAGATTTTGATGAGGTTTTATTCAACTACTTTGCTGTTGAGTTCAAGGAGAAATACAGCATTGATGTATATACAAACACTAAGGCTTGTGTTAGGTTAAGGGCGTCGTGTGAGAAAGTGAAGAAGGTCTTGAGCGCAAATGCTGAGGCTCCGCTGAATATAGAGTGTCTGATGGAGGAGAAGGATGTGAAGAGCTTCATCAAGAGAGAAGAGTTTGAGAAGTTGTCATCTGGCTTGTTGGAGAGATTGATTGTTCCGTGTCAAAAGGCTTTGGCTGACTCTGGTCTAAGTTTGGATCAGATTCATTCTGTGGAGCTAGTTGGTTCAGGGTCCAGAATCCCAGCTATATCTAAGATGCTAAGCTCGTTGTTTAAGAGAGAGCTTGGCAGGACTGTGAATGCAAGCGAGTGCGTTGCTCGTGGATGTGCGCTTCAGTGTGCAATGCTCAGTCCAATTTTCCGAGTGAGAGATTATGAGGTACGCTCTTCTCTCTATGTAATAATACTCTTTCGTAGTTCTTGTTTCCGTTTAAAAAAACTTATCGAGTAGATGAATATATTATTGTAGTGGTTACAGATATGCTGTGTGTGTTAAAGCAAGATGGAGTGCATACATTTACGGATTTGTTTTTTTTTGTTTATGCTTCCCCGATTTTCAGGTTCAAGATTCTTTCCCATTCTCAATTGGCTTTTCATCTGATAAAGGTCCCATAAACACACCATCGAATGAAATGCTCTTTCCTAAAGGCCAAGTTTTTCCAAGTGTGAAGGTTCTTACTCTACGTAGAGAAAACACGTTCCATTTGGAAGCCTTTTACGCAGATCATAACGAAATATCTCCAGATTCACCAATTCAGATAGGCAGCTTTACGGTATGCTATCTCTCAGGCCTTCCTCTGAGTACACTTTGGATGGTTATGCCATCATTAGGCACTGCATAATTTATGGAACTCTTATTCTGCTGTGCGATGTCTTGTAGATTGGTCCTTTTCAAAGTTCCCACGGACAAGCAGCGCGTGTCAAAGTAAGAGTTCAGCTAAATCTACACGGGATTGTCACCATCGATTCAGCTTCTGTGAGTACAATCTGATACCAATACTTTTCCAGATAATTTAGCCGTTTACGTTTTTACCTAGCTTTAGTCTAAACTTTCTGTTTCTGAAAAAAGCTAATAGAGGATCCTAAGGAGAATACGACTTCTGAAGAGACAGTATCCGAAAATAACCATCAATCTCCTGCTACAAAGGATGGCACTTCAGACCCTTCGTCAGGTCCTACTGTAAGTATGATTTAGCACTTCAGACCCTTCGATAAAGTGAAGCTGATCTTGAAGTATTGGCTTCTCGATTCATTTCTTAAACAATCAAATGGTTGATCCGGAGTTTCTCTTTTCCAAAGCTTGCTAATCTGCACAAATACTGAGATAAGTTTCGCTTGTGCTGTGCAGGGTAATGATCATAAGGCTATCAAAAGAATGAAAATTTCAGTTGTTGAGAACGTCTCTGGTGCATTGACAAAGGATGAGTTATTGGAGGCCAAACAGAGAGAGTACTCTTTAGTACAGCAAGATCTGAAGATGGAATCGACAAAGGATAAGAAAAATGCTCTTGAATCCTTTGTTTATGAGATGCGTGATAAGGTACCAATCTGGCTTTAGTAGTATCCAAAGGTTCCTTCTATCAATTTTGCTAAAATATGTCTACTCGCTCTTCAAGATTTTTATCACTTAGCAGAATAATATTGTGTATACTGGCAGATGTTAAATACGTATAGAAGCACTGCAACTGAGTCAGAACGGGAATGCATCGCCAGAAATCTTCAAGAAACAGAGGAATGGCTCTACGAAGATGGTGATGATGAATCTGAAAATGCTTACATCGAGAAGTTGAATGACATCAAAAAGGTAACTAACTCCTTAAGATTTTTGTATATGAAGGTTAGTACTGTGCGAATGACTTTCTTGTCCTAATTGATAATGACGTTTCAACTCTGAGCAGCTCATCGATCCTATTGAAAATCGATATAAAGATGCAGAAGAGCGAGTACAAGCATCAAAAGACCTTGCGAAAACTATAGCCGATAATCGGATGGCTGCAGAATCTCTTCCTCCTCCAAGAAAGAACGCGGTTTGATACGAAACTACTAACATTATTCTCAATCTATTTGCAATAGTATATGATGACTTTTGAGGGGGATAAAGTTCGTGTAGATTGCTATATGGTTTAACTATATAACCATTATGTTTCTTTTTTGGTCTTCAGGTTCTTGATGAATGTAAGAAAGTCGAGAGATGGCTCCACGAGAGAACCACGGAACAAGAATCACATAACCATCCGGAGCTGCAATCTGGTGAAATCAGGAGAAAGGCCGATGCTCTTAACGCGTAAGTAAATATAACATTTCTCTCTTGACAGCTATATTCACAATTTCAACTGCGAAACATTGTTCATACCAATGATGGAATCAAGTCAGGTCATGTTTTGGTAACTGATAGAAAAGGATCTTGATGAATGTGTTGCAGGACGTGCAAGTACATTGGGAAGTCAAACTCTCCTCCCACGAAATCGGAACATAATGGATCCCACGGACGTAGGAACTCGGATGATATGGAGCTTGATTGATTTTTCTCTCCCTTTTTATCTTTATTATTCTAAATGAAGATGAAAAAAAAAAAAAGAAGAATAAGGCTAAAGTCTCACAGTGTATTTCTCACATTTGAAACGATCATTTTCATTTTTGTCAAACGATTTGAAACGATTATTCTCGAGGGGTTGATTTTTCAAAATTTGCTTTTCTTCTTTCTCTCTTGGTGATTTGTCTATTGGTTGAGGTCGGAAAGGTGAATATTTTTGAACGAATTGTAATGATTTTGTCATGGTTCAGCTAGTTTCTATTAGGGAAAAACATTAACTTATGTAACTACTTCAATAATTTATCATTAAGCCAGATTTCTCACGGTACTGAGTTTTGCTAGTTTTATTACTGCCATTTGTGCATGAGGAAGATGCTCTTTGAAACAGATCACTAGTGAAAGATACATAATAATAATTAATAGTAATAAAAATATGTGATTAGAGATCGATCTCAGAGAAAAAATATTCCAAGTTTGGGAACTAACAAGGACAAAAGTGGTGCTGTTTCTAATACTCACGTGTGTTGTTGTGGCCACGAGCTCACTACGACTCGGTCGTTTGTTAAATAGTTGTTAAAAAAAGAGAGTCTAGTTACTTTGTTTTCTCCGTCAAGGCATTAGACAAAATCCTATCCAGCTATTTTACTTAGTCCCCCACCACCATTTTAGGTCTTTTACTCGGATATTATCCGTTTTTCCACCAAATAACAAAAAAAAAAAAAAAAAAAGGAGAACGTGAAGAAGAGATTGAGTTAAAACGTGAGAATCCAAATAGAAAGGGAGAAGAGGTACATGATAAAAATTACCACAAGCGTGTAAGAAGAAGATATCTCGATATCTCAATATCTCAATATCTCATGATCTGGACAGGTGTACGATGGCATCTTCGTTCTAAATCACGAACACTAGTAACGAATTCATACAACAAAAAAAAGACTTTATAATATAAATCATTAATATGTTTTTCATAATTCAAACCCCCTTGCATAGTGTTATTAGAAAAATCATTATCTTTCTTTTTGCATTTCGTAATGATAAACCATTTACCGCCGTTGGTTTTTCTCTTACTGAAAATATAAATACCATCCAATCAACAAAATCTTAAGAAAATAAATAAATAAAAATGCCACTTGTGCTGCCCTTCATTTTAGAAAATAAAAAAATAGAAAAAAATAAAGAGTAGAAATAAACAGGCGAGAGAGAAAGCAGCTTCACTTGAGCGTGGAAAGCGACTGTTTCTCCATCGTGAGAGAGAGAGAGCATCTCTGAAGAGCCGTCTCTTCTTCTCCTTCTTCTTCTTCACGCGCCGTCTCTAAAACTCGTATCATCGTTATCCATTTGATTTCTCCAAAGTAAGCTTTTTCGATTTATCACAATGCTTTACGTCTCGATCTTCACTACACTAGATTAGATCAGTCACGAACCAATCTGAACCAATCAAGATCTGATCTAACTACTTGCATCGTGATGTGTGATTTTTGACTTTTCTTTCGTGACAGGAAAAAACAAAAAATGGAATTGGATTCAGACAAGAATCTACTGAAGACGGGTTTGGTTATAGTGGCGACACTCGTCATAGCCAAACTCATCTTCTCCTTCTTCACATCCTCCTCCAAGAAGAAGCGTCTCCCTCCCACTCTCAAAGCATGGCCTCCCCTCATCGGAAGCCTCCTCCGTTTCTTGAAAGGACCCATCGTTATGCTCAGAGACGAGTACCCCAAGCTAGGAAGCGTCTTCACAGTCAACCTCCTCCACAAAAAGATGACCTTTCTCATCGGCCCCGAAGTCTCCGCCCACTTCTTCAAAGCCCCCGAGTCTGATCTCAGCCAGCAGGAAGTCTACCAGTTCAATGTCCCTACCTTTGGCCCTGGTGTTGTCTTCGACGTCGACTACACCGTTCGCCAGGAGCAGTTCAGGTTCTTCACCGAGGCTCTAAGGGTTAACAAGTTGAAAGGCTATGTGGAGATGATGGTTACGGAAGCTCAGGTATTATTAAAGCTTTCCACTATGCAACTAATATTAGTTTCGGTTACTCGAACTTGGGACCTCTAACACAAATGGTTAATGCTTGTGTTTGTTTTCTTTGGTAGGAATTTTTCTCGAAATGGGGAGAGAGTGGTGAAGTGGATCTAAAGACTGAGCTAGAGCGGCTCATCATCTTAACCGCAAGCAGATGTTTACTAGGTCGTGAAGTTCGTGACCAGCTTTTTGATGACGTGTCCGCTTTGTTCCACGACCTTGACAACGGCATGCTTCCCATCAGCGTTCTCTTCCCTTACCTCCCAATTCCAGCTCACCGTCGCCGTGACCGTGCACGTGAAAAGCTCTCCGAGATTTTACAAAGATCATTGGGTCGAGAAAACGCTCCGGGAAATGCGAGAACGACATGTTGCAGTGTTTCATCGAGTCGAAGTACAAAGACGGGAGGCAGACGACGGAGTCCGAGGTCACCGGTCTGCTCATCGCTGCTCTCTTTGCAGGACAGCACACGAGCTCCATCACTTCCACGTGGACAGGTGCGTATCTTATGAAGTACAAAGAGTACTTCTCCGCTGCCTTGGATGAGCAGAGGAAGCTGATGGAGAAACACGGAGACAAGATCGATCACGACATCTTGTCCGAGATGGATGTGCTCTACCGTTGCATCAAGGAAGCGTTGAGGCTTCACCCTCCGTTGATCATGCTCATGAGAGCCTCCCACTGTGACTTCAGCGTGACGGCTCGTGATGGAAAGACGTTTGACATCCCGAAGGGTCATATCGTTGCGACCTCGCCTGCCTTCGCCAACCGCTTGCCGCATATCTTCAAGGACCCTGACAGCTATGATCCGGGTAGATTCTCTCCTGGAAGAGAAGAGGACAAAGCCGCAGGAGCGTTTTCGTACATTTCGTTCGGTGGAGGTAGGCACGGGTGTCTTGGTGAGCCCTTTGCTTACCTGCAGATCAAAGCCATATGGAGTCATTTGCTGAGGAACTTTGAGCTTGAGTTGGTTTCACCGTTCCCTGAGATCGACTGGAACGCTATGGTGGTTGGCGTTAAAGGCAGTGTGATGGTGCGTTACAAGCGTCGCCAACTGTCTTAAAAAGACAGGTTTAAGGTTGTATTGCAACTTTGCTTGTTCTCTTTGCTTTTGTCTCTGTCTGGTTTTAGTATTGTTGTTGGTTGGTTCTTCTGCTTCTTTACCTGTTTTTTTGCCCTTTAATTGACTCTTGATTTCTAGCTTTCTAAATTTGCTGTTTCTAAGAATGTTCTAATTCCAATGGAGATTTGATGCAAAACTTGTTTAGTTTATCCTCTGTTACTATGCTAGTTATGAGAGATGAGCCTACTCTGAAGACCAGATTGTGTTTCTTTATAATCTGCATACATGTAATGTGGATTCAGAAAAAAGATATTGGTGATGTTGAAAAGAAAGTGTGAAAACTTGTTCAACAACCAAATCAAGTTTCAATAATTCACTAGACCTTATCCGCGCGCCAGCACGGATATGAATTTTCCGTTTTTAATTATTTATTTTATTAAATGATGTATTTGTAATATTCGTTCATATTATATTCATTAAGTAAATAATTTTTTTGCATCTTAAACTATTTATGTTTTTTACAAAAGTGTGATATCATATAAAAAATATAAAAAATATAAAAAATGAGTATATAGAGTTAATTAGATAATTGTAAAAACATAAATTTTCTTTCGCGTGCGATATCATATAAATAATGATCCACCCAGTTAACAAAAATCATGATTTTTTTTTATGTGTAATTTTTTTTTATTTTGACCATTTCTTTAAAACTATATTAAATTTTACATATTTTAATTAGAATATTTTTAATATATTTACCTTTTTATTTGAAATGCAACTCAATATTTTTTTTAAACTTATAACAAAATATTTAAAAAATATTTTTAGAATTTGTTCGAAAAATATGAAAATTACATTTTAAATTAAAATTATCCTAAAATATGATAAGTTTTGATGTAAACGAAAACTTAAATTATGTCAAAAATAATTATATTCAATGATAATAACAATTTAAATTGATTATTTTTTTAAAAAAACAAATTTCAAAAATATTGTTTGAAAGAAAATTCATTTATCTTTCGAATATAAAATGAGAATATTATAATTAAATAATAAAAAATATAAATAAAAACCCTAAATTTAGCAAATGACAACTGAGTTATTAGAGTTATATTATGCTAAAATTTTCTTTCTAACAATTTAGCAAATGACAAATGAGTTATGAGCAAATAATACCATATAATTTTTAAAAACATAGTCATTCTTAAATATTTTTTGAATAAATAATTATTTTTAAATTTAATCAACTGAAAATAATATCCGTACAATTGTGAGAGTCAAATTCTTGTTTTATTGATGCATGTTATATATTAGTGCTGCATGTTTTAGGTAACATTTTATGATGCACGTTTTTTTAAGTCTCTATTATTAAAATTATGCACGTAAGGATAACTCATGAGTTTTTTTGGTTGATTAAATGACATTATGTCTAAATTTATTTAAAGATATTTCATTAAGGTAACTGAAAAAGACAAACAATAAAATAGGAAGTTTAAATTCATTTAAACATATTTCATTAATGTAACTGAAAAGACAAGTAATAAATTAAGCAGTTTTATTCGTTTTATGATATTTCATAAATGCAACTGAAAAGACAAGCAAAAAATAGGGAGTTTAATTAATGAAGTAAGAACATTTTCAAATGGATACTTCTCTTTTAATAATATAGATAATCATAAGAAAAATGTAACATTATCTGATTACTAGACGAGGAAAACGTTCAGAACTTGTTACTAAATCATAAGCATTTATTTGAAACATGATAACAACAGCATATACAGATGTAAAGAGACCAAATGTGGTACCAAATCATTGTCTTAAATGATACAGATTTTGTTTCTTAATATTGTACATTATGATTCAATGTAAAGATCCAGATGTATCTGTGTATATATTATTCTTTATATGTATCCGGACGCCTTCATATCTCCTCCGTCGCATAGTCTAGTTACCAGAGAGACAAGAACTGACACTTTATGCCGTTGTAATATTTCTTCCAACAACCTCAATCGAAAGGATTCAAAGTCTCGGCGAGGAAGCTTGCGTCAAGTTAGTGATCAGTTGGTTTGGTTTCTGAGATTTCTCTAGGTTGATTTTCTTTGCCTACACTTGGTACGTATATTCTAAGTGATTTGGTTATTGTAATGTGTTAAATCAATCCGGTTTCTCCTGGTCCGACCGATATTTAGCCCTTCTTCATCACTCACAATTCACAAACACGCACGTCTCTTTTGAGGCCCGACTGGTTTAAACGCACCGGTTGCTGTTGCGGTTGCGGGAGTTTGCGGATGTGGATGGTTGCGGTTTCAAGCGTTATTAAGCGTTTTGTATGAATGGCACAACGTTTGAAAATTGTTGTGTTTGCGGGATATTTGTGACTGGTTAATTATAAGATATTGCAGCGGTTTGATAATAAATTATCCATATTAACATATTATAACATTATAAAAATATTAAAAACATACTATTGTAATAAAATATAATCATTAACAATATAATATGATTAATAAAAATATTATGTTTATGTATAAAAAAATAAAATTAGTTGAAAGTTATAATTTTAATAAAATTTGTTTTGAAGATTTATATTAAAACTTTTTAAAAAATATTTTATTTCGTTTTACATATGTGTATATCTTTATATATGTGTGTATATTAATGTTTAATTTCTTTAATAAATAGTTAGTTTAAAGTTTTTATAAAACAAATTATGATATTGTTTGTGAATTTTAATTAATATATAAAATATGTACATATTTTTAGTTATAATATTTCCATTTTTAAAATAATTTTAAAAATAATTTTATTTTTATTTTTTCACTCGCAACCGTGAACGCTAGATGTAACCAGCTTTTGATTTTAAGAGGTTCAGAGCGATTTGGAGCGATTTGTAGCGGTTTATATGATTATTTCAAAATGCTGTCAACCGCTACTAACCGCAAAAGCTGCGTTTGCGGATCGTAGCGGGAAAACCAGTCAGACCTTTAATTTTGAACACTAGACTATGACACTAATTAACGGCATCTTTACAAACTACTAGGATACAAACTCCTGCCACCATAATCTTGATTTGGTTTCTTAAGTTTAAGAGATTAGGTTCGGTCCATGACGAGTTAGTCTGACATTAACCGGTAAATAAAAAACAGCCAAGTCCTAACCAAACTATTCTTCTCAACCTCCAAAAAGAGACAGAAGTCACAGAAACAGTCTTTTGTGCACACTGGCCACTGTCACATCAATAAACATGAGTTGGTTCCCATATGATATAGTCGTAACATATTTGTCTAGAGAACATGAAGTCTATCTAATTTAATTACGATGTTGCAGATGGAGAGAATAACTAAGTGGGACTTAGGGTCATTCAGAACGTACTACTCCGTTGAACCTAGTGAGAAGTTTCACGAAGACGAGTATCTAGACGGTAGCCTCGTTCCTCGTCTTGAAACCGGGTTATGGAAGGCTCAATCTAGAATCAAAGAGCTTGAGACAGAAAAGTTTGGATCCACAGAAAATATTAGATCTTTCATCAGAGACCAAAGAATAATCCGGGAAGAAAACACTGACCACTTGTTGATTACTTGAAAAAGAAGTTAAGCAAAGAGAAGGAGGAAATGAAAAGAGCTAATATCGAGATCTATCTTATTAAAACAGAAATATTGCGTTGGACCTAACATTTATTTTGTAAGTTTTTTAATTAAATACACATTTCTACTTTATAGTTAAACTTACATTAAATCATTAATTTATCTTATTAAATTAGAAGTACCTTAAAGAAGTGTTTGAAAACATAGATAGCAGTAAAAAAAAATATAATATTGTTTGGAAACAAGGATAACATTATCTTAAGTAAAAAGAGTAATGAGTTTATGTTATTAAATTTTTTTTTAGAAGTTCATTATACTACGAAAAAACTATATATCTGGGTCAGCTTTAAAATATACGAAAATAGCCCAAGCTAATTACCTAAAAATATCTTTTGTCAAAAATAATCATAAAACAAAATTTAAACTTTATATACATATTTCAAATCAAAATATTAATTTAAAATTGATTTATATCAAAACTGATTAAAAAATATACATATATTCAGAAATTGATTTTTACTAAAATATTTTCCAATAACCATTATAATTTTTTTTTAAATATATATTATAAGAAAAATACAATACAAAGTCTAATTTCAAACACCAACTTAAATTATGGTTATTATATTTCACACTAATTTTTAAAATATATAATATATATGATTATTCATATGATGGTACGTATAAAATACGATTAATTATATGAGTACTTATATGATGGTACGTGTAAAATATATTAATTATCTGATGACACATATATGATATATAATAGTGACATAAAAATAAATAACAATATATTTTTGATAAAAAAACAATATATGGAATATTATATTATACTTATAATAAAAACAAAATAACATTTAATAGAAAATATATAACATTGTCTACTTACAACAAATATATATTTATATAAAAGATAAAGCAAACACCCGTGCAGGTGCACGGATCAAAATCTAGTATTTCTTTATTTATAATATTATTCATGTTTCCAAACAATATACTCTTTTCTTTATACTACTATCCATATTTTCAAACAACACTATAATTAATCTTGTATCCAAATAATATAAATTATTAGATATCATCTTTTTAATAATTTTTAACAATTATCTTCCAAATTATTTAGATAAATTAAATAAATGAAAAAATTAAAATAAATTATAAAACAATGAAAATAAATAGAACTTATTTTTACTTGTTTAAATGCTACAAAACATTTCAATCAATAATAAATCAATTAAATTAATGAATTATTTCATTTATATTTCCTAAATAATGGTTATATCATTTATTTAAGTAACATAATAATTCAATAATATCCATTACACAATATATATAAACGTTATACATTATACAATAAATATAATAACAAAAATAATTTTGAAAATTTTCAATATATATGTTATATAACCATTTATATTTCCTAAATAATGGTTATATCATTTATTTAAGTAACATAATAATTCAAATCCATTGCACAATATATATAAACGTTATACATTGTACAATAAATATAATAACAAAAATAATTTTGAAAATTTTCAATATATATGTTATATAACCATTTATATTTCCTAAATAATGGTTATATCATTTATTTAAGTAACATAATAATTCAAATCCATTGCACAATATATATAAGCGTTATACATTGTACAATAAATATAATAACAAAAATAATTTTGAAAATGTTCAATATATATGTTATATAACCATTTATATTTCCTAAATAATGGTTATATCATTTATTTAAGTAACATAATAATTCAAATCCATTGCACAATATATATAAACGTTATACATTGTACAATAAATATAATAACAAAAATAATTTTGAAAATGTTCAATATATATGTTATCTAAAGAAAAATGCTTAACACTAATTGTTAACAACAAATTTAAACTGATTATAATATAAACTAAATAATTAACAAGATAAATTACACAAACAATTATAATAAATTTAATTAAGCTGTATAAAAAGAGTAATATGATCAAGACATATTTATAGTTCTTAATTATTTTATATCTATTATATTCTCTATCAAAAATTTCTAGAAACGTCATAATTTTATAAAATTGCAAAATAATAAACTTTAAAATTTGGATTAAAAGATAAAAAAAATATGAAAATATAACAATTTAAATCAAATTGGATTACATATCGGTCATCCATCGAATTATCGGAATACCGCATTGACCGGATTGACCGGTTTGACCGCGGGTTCAGGTCAAATTTAAAAAGACTTATTTAAATGCAAAAATATTTTAAATACACAAAATTTTTACAAATTAATAAAATATTTGCTAAGTTATTAGTTGAATTTTCATCATAAAATATTCCAGGCTTGCAAAGCGCGGGTCGAAATCTAGTGCTATGCTAAAGAAGAAGATGTGGGATATGGAATCATAAGTGAATCGGCTGAGGCGAGAAAGAGACACACTGGAGAAGGTGTGCGAAGAACTGGTGACGAGGATCGATGATTTGAAGGCAGAAACAAGAAGAAAATGGGATGAGACGGAGGAGGAGATGCAGATGTTGCAAATGGCTGAATTGTGGAGGGAGGAAAGTGTTAGGGTTAAGTTGATGGATTCAAAACTTTCCTTGGAAGAAAAGTATGAAGAGATGAATTAGTTTGTTGATGAGTTAGAGAAGTGTTTGATGATGGCAAGAAAAGTGGGACCTGAGGAGATGAAGTTGAAAAGAGTTGAAGGTTTGATTAAGATGGCAAGATCTTTGGAAGATGCAGCTAACAATTTTGAGTTTGTGGCTCTTAAGGATAACTAATGTTCTAAAAGTAATATAGATGGCTCTAATTATATTCTTGAATTTACCGGTTAGTAAAATATGTTGTTTGAAGCATCTAAGCTTAGGTTAATCGCCGTTGGTTTTAGTGTTGTTGAAAATATAAAAAACATCCAATCAGCAAAAACTTTTAACATTTACAGAAACAACAAATAAGTAAAATGCCACTTGTCCATTTTACAGCTGATTTTTATTTTAGAAAAAAAGAGTAGTAGTAATAAAAACAGGCGAGAGAAAGCAGCTTCACTTGAGCGTCAGAAAGCGACTGTTTCTCCATCCATCGTGTGAGAGATTCACCATATCTGCAGAGCCGTCTCTTCTTCTCCTTCTTCCTCTTCTCCACGCGCCGTCTCTGAAACTCCGAATCATCGTCATCGATTCGTTTCTCCAAAGTAAGCTCATTCGATTTATCCTCCTTTGTCACCAAATAACAATTGCTTTACGTCTCGATCTTCTTGTTCGTAGAAAGTTCTTACACTAGATTAGATCAGTCACGAACCAATCCAGATCTGATCTAATTACTGTATCGTGATGATTTTGACTTTCTGGATTTGACAGGAAATGATGGAATTGGATTCGAAGAACAATCTATTGAAGAACGGTTTGGTGATAGTGGCGACACTAGTTCTCGCCAAACTCATCTTCTCCTTCTTCACATCCGATTCAAAAGAAGCGTCTCCTCCCACTCTCAAAGCATGGCCACCGTTGATCGGGAGCCTTCTACGTTTCTTGAAAGGCCCCATCGTTATGCTCAGAGACGAGTATCCTAAGCTCGGAAGCGTCTTCACTGTCAACCTCCTCCACAAAAAGATGACCTTTCTCATTGGTCCTGAAGTCTCCGCTCACTTCTTCAAAGCTCCTGAGTCTGATCTCAGCCAGCAGGAGGTTTACCAGTTCAATGTGCCTACTTTTGGCCCTGGAGTTGTGTTCGATGTTGACTACTCCGTTCGCCAGGAACAGTTTCGGTTCTTCACTGAGGCTCTCAGGGTTAACAAGTTGAAAGGCTATGTGGAGATGATGGTTACTGAAGCTGAGGTAAAGCTTCCACTAAGCAACTGTTGTGTGTTTTAGCTGTTATAAATGCTTGTTCTTGTGTCTTGGTTAGGATTTTTTCTCGCAATGGGAGACTGGTGAAGTTGATCTGAAGACTGAGCTGGAGCGTCTCATCATCTTGACCGCGAGTAGATGTTTACTCGGTCGTGAAGTTCGTGACCAGCTTTTCGATGACGTCTCTGCTTTGTTCCATGACCTCGACAACGGAATGCTTCCCATCAGTGTTCTGTTTCCGTACCTCCCGCTTCCAGCTCACCGTCGTCGCGACCGTGCCAGAGAAAGCTCTCTGAGATCTTCGCGAAGATCATAGGGTCGAGAAAACGCTCTGGGAAATCAGAGAACGACATGTTGCAGTGCTTCATCGAGTCGAAGTACAAAGACGGGAGGCAGACGACCGAATCCGAGGTGACGGGCTTGCTCATCGCTGCTCTGTTTGCAGGACAGCACACGAGCTCTATCACTTCCACGTGGACTGGTGCATATCTGATGAAGTACAAAGAGTACTTCTCGGCTGCTTTGGATGAGCAGAAGAAGCTGATGGAGAAACATGGAGACAAGATCGATCACGACATCTTGTCCGAGATGGATG
The DNA here is from genome assembly GCA_016771965.1 of Brassica carinata. Taxonomy (NCBI): domain Eukaryota; kingdom Viridiplantae; phylum Streptophyta; class Magnoliopsida; order Brassicales; family Brassicaceae; genus Brassica; species Brassica carinata. Next base: position 4,864,530 of record CM028699.1, read on the forward strand.
TTCTCTACCGCTGCATCAAGGAAGCGTTGAGGCTTCACCCTCCGTTGATCATGCTCATGAGAGCCTCACTGTGATTTCAGCGTGGCGCCCGGGATGGAAAGACCTATGACATCCCAAAGGGTCATATCGTTGCAACCTCGCCTGCGTTTGCCAACCGCTTGCCGCATATCTTCAAAGACCCAGACACCTACGACCCGGATAGATTCTCTCCGGGAAGAGAAGGACAAAGCTGCAGGAGCGTTTTCGTACATTTCCTTCGGTGGAGGAAGGCACGGGTGTCTTGGAGAGCCCTTTGCTTACCTGCAGATCAAAGCCATATGGAGTCATCTGTTGAGGAACTTTGAGCTTGAGTTGGTTTCACCGTTCCCTGAGATCGACTGGAACGCTATGGTGGTTGGCGTTAAAGGCAATGTGATGGTGCGTTACAAGCGGCGCCAACTGTCTTAAAAGACAGGTTTAAGGTTGTATTGCAACTTTGGTTGTTCTCTTTGCTTATGCTTTGCTTTTGTCCCTCTCTGGTTTTAGTTCTGTTGGTTGTTGGTTCTTCTGCTTCTTTTAACTGTTTTGCCTTTTATTGAGGACTTGATTTCTAGCTTTCTAAGTTTGTTGGTTCTGCAAATGTGCTAATTCCAATGGAGAATTGATGCGGAACTTGTGTAGTTTATTATGCTCAGTTACTACTCGAGTAGTCAAACCAATTTTACTATGTTATTGTAGAGATGAGCAAGAGTTAAAAAATTTGTTCATCAACCAAGTTTGAACATTCATAACAATAAGAGGAAGATGTTAGAGATAAGGTCCGGTCTGGCCCAAACAAGTAAGCCGAAGGTCTTCTCTCATGGCGTCGTGGTATCTAAAAGGTACTGCTACTCTTGGTTTGCACATTAAGAAGAACTCAGATCTTTCTCTCATGGCACTGCGACAGTGATTGGTCAGGTTGTACAGAACGGTCCAGGTGGTCTTAGGCTCCAAGCGGCGGAGACAGTATCTCATTCCTGCACAAGAAATTACATGGATTTCACAGCTGCCGTGATCTAAATATCTCTCAAGAGCAAGCAACTCTTCTCCTTTGTGACAACTTGTCGGTGCCAGAGCACTAACCTAGCTCTTCACAAGAAGTCTAAACATTTTGAGCGACTGGCATTACATAAGAGAACGAGTTGCTCTTGGACTGATTGAAACCAAGCACATCCCTGCCTCGCTACAGGTTGCTGATATCTTCACCAAAGCGTTGCCAAGGAAAGCCTTTGAGCATCTTGAAGCAAACTTGGTGTCGAAGAAACTTCGCCAAGTTTGAGGAGGGATGTTAGAGATAAGGCCAGTCTACGGTCCAAACAAGTAAGCCCGAAGGTCTTCTTCACCAACGGTCTATTTTCTCACCGTTGTCGTGTTGCAGAACAGAGCAAGGTGGCACGGCTTCATAACTGGTTCATACACACAATACCTTCGGGCCTCTCTTATCGTGTAGTGATGGAGGATAAGACTAAGGATCTCTTTACCTTTCCAGCTGTAATTAGGGTGTCGTCTAGATCCTTCGGTTTAGCTCTATATATGGAGTCTCATCTCAATCTTTGTAATCATTAACTCTTAATAATATTTTCTCAATAAAATACGAAAGTTCAGTTTCTTTCACAGAAGAAAATATAATATATCTGTTTAAAAGACGGAATAAGTTTGGTAGAAGTATAGAACTACAATATATGCATTTAGTTATTTTATTTTATGAACCAATATATATACATATGTATGATATCAATAATTGCATATATATATAGATGTAAAAAGACCAAATGTGGTTCCGAATCATTGTTTTAAATGGTACAGATTTGTTTCTTAATATTGTACATTATGATTCAATGTAAAGATCCAGATGTATCTGTACATATACGCTTCTATATATGCATGTATGTTCCTGAAAATGGTGAACTCCTAATTAATTGTCATTGTATATTTATGAACGCCTTGTTCCCTGGCACCCCTGACCAGTCATTCTAGTCACCAGAGACAAACAAACGGACGCGTTTATGCCGTCGTAGTGATCTCTTTCCACAACCTCAATCAAAAGGACTTAAAGTCTCGGCGAGGAAGCTTGCGTTGCGTCAAGGCTTCAAAAGTTTTCTCCTAAAGGTGACGGTTCCCTAACATAACATTTTAGCTATCAGGTTCGTGATGATTTGATCAGTTGGTTTGGTGTCTGAGATTTCTCTTCGTTGATCTTTTGGCCTACACGTGGCACGTATCATCTATTTAGGTAATTTGGTTATGATTATTGATATTGTAATGTGGTTCATCCTTGTCCGTCCTATGTTGAGTCCATTTTTTATTATTATTAACACAGCACTCACACTTTTGAATTTGAAAATAGCTTATGCATGAAACAAACGGCATTAGTACATACATGAGTTGTCCAAATTATTTAGATAAATTAAATAAATGAAAAATTAAAATAAATTATAAAACAATGAAAATAAATAGAACTTATTTTTACTTGTTTAAATGCTACAAAACATTTCAATCAATAATAAATCAATTAAATTAATGAATTATTTCATTTATATTTCCTAAATAATGGTTATATCATTTATTTAAGTAACATAATAATTCAATAATATCCATTACACAATATATATAAACGTTATACATTATACAATAAATATAATAACAAAAATAATTTGGCTAACTTCTTCTAATTTTGATAAAAATATTATGACCAAACAAAAAACTTCTCGTGAACAATCTTTTCATTACCCAAATGAGTCTATAATTTGCAACTTTTCCCCAATTTGGCAAGTTGATAGTAATTCCTAGACTTTCTTGGGTGACTGTCGACTAAATCACACGCGCCTCGCAGCAGCGTAACGTGGCATGTCTAGTCTTATTACAGCGTATCCAAATTGTTTATCTGTTAACTGTTACGTGTGGGAAATGGAGGGCCTTTTATCCACATTAATGATTACTCAGAAAAGAAACTATTCCAATTTTCTTTTTCGTTTTTTCTTTTATTATTAACGTTATCAAGTTTTCCATTTAACTCCTCATTTGTTTCGTGTTTCCTACGAAGATCCCTTACTATTAAAATACCACCAGATTTGAGATCACAAATATTCTCATTTGATTTGATGAAAGACAAAATAGATGGTCTGAATTAAAAATTCGCTGCGCTTATTAGATGGCAGAATATTAAACACATTCACGAAATTATTACGTACTACTTTTCGTGCAAACTTTTTCCATCAAAAGTTGATTTTATATTAAATATCCAACGGTGGAAACAAACTCCTACAGAAGGACCACTCATTTCTAGAAATTAAGATTAGGGTGCATCCAGCAAAAGATATATTCATGGGTGTTTCGTGAGAAATTTATAATATTTATATAGGAAAACTTTTGCTATTCAAGTTTTTAAAAATAAAATAATTGAATATTTTTAATAATTATTAGTCACATTATAAATAACAAAAATTAGAAAAAATAATATGTATAATTTATTCATACAATATATTGTATTAATCCTGAAAAATAAAAATAGCCATTCATCTTTAAGAAAATATAAATAATTTAAAATGTATAATTATTTTCAAAATTTTGAGTATTTTTATTTTTGTATAATTTATAATATTTATATAGGAAAACTTTTGCTATTCAAGTTTTTAAAAATAAAATAATTGAATATTTTTAATAATTATTAGTCACATTATAAATAACAAAAATTAGAAAAAATAATATGTATAATTTATTCATACAATATATTGTATTAATCCTGAAAAATAAAAATAGCCATTCATCTTTAAGAAAATATAAATAATTTAAAAGTAATTAACATAATATCGCTGATTGTGGAGCTTTGATGGCAAGGGTTCGAAAGCTGACGATAAGCCAGAGCGAGAGGTACCTTGGGAGCAGCTACAGTTTCGGTGGCAGTAACGGAAACTCCGTCACCGACGAATCAGAGCTCACCGAAGAGGACGTCTGGTCACACGCCGTTGATCACAGCCCCGAGGATACGCCCGAATCGTTTGGCGCGTGGAGTTCACGCGATGCGGTGATGGGGAACGGGCGCGTGTGTGGTGGTCTGTCGCTGGCGTTCGAGGACATACTGGAGAAGGTGTGCGAAGAACTGGTGACGAGGATCGATGATTTGAAGGCAGAAACAAGAAGAAAATGGGATGAGACGGAGGAGGAGATGCAGATGTTGCAAATGGCTGAATTGTGGAGGGAGGAAAGTGTTAGGGTTAAGTTGATGGATTCAAAACTTTCCTTGGAAGAAAAGTATGAAGAGATGAATTAGTTTGTTGATGAGTTAGAGAAGTGTTTGATGATGGCAAGAAAAGTGGGACCTGAGGAGATGAAGTTGAAAAGAGTTGAAGGTTTGATTAAGATGGCAAGATCTTTGGAAGATGCAGCTAACAATTTTGAGTTTGTGGCTCTTAAGGATAACTAATGTTCTAAAAGTAATATAGATGGCTCTAATTATATTCTTGAATTTACCGGTTAGTAAAATATGTTGTTGTATTTTATTTTAAATAATAATATCAATATTTTGATATACTTTAATTGTAAATCTAAACATTTATTGCTATTTATTGCATTATTTTAAAGTAATGTATTAATTAAGTTTTGAAAAAAAAAAAATACAGCATAACCAAAACCAAAATAAAAATCTAGAAACCAAAACCAAAAGCCAAAAGCTGAAAACCAAAATCCAAAATCTAAAAACCAAAAACTAAAATCTAAAAACCAAAAACTAAAATTAGAAACTATTGAAACAATCATCACCTAAGTCCGAACTAATTTTTGTTCACTCAGTTTGGTTCAAGGTGATAAATATTCAAACCAAACTGAAACTAAAGTTACAACTACAGATTAATCTTCAAACAAAATGCAGGTTTATATTTCAGTTCAACTCGAGAGTATATATGATTTACTAGTTTGGAAATATCAATGATTGCGATCAATCTAGGCAAGAATGATCATAACCACAAGTCACGTGCCTTGAAAACGAAGATAATAGACACTTGGAACATAATGAAGAACACGAAAAAACTGGCATTTTGAAGACAATACTTTATAAATTTTAAAAATACAAATTAATACGAACGTAGTAACTAAGCATCGGTGTAGACAAACGATCAACTCTATAGTGTATATGAATATGATTTGAGTTATGCACTTGCACAAAAATAATTTGGCTAACTTCTTCTAATTTTGATAAAAATATTATGACCAAACAAAAAAAACTTCTCGTGAACAATCTTTTCATTACCCAAATGAGTCTATAATTTGCAACTTTTCCCCCAATTTGGCAAGTTGATAGTAATTCCTAGACTTTCTTGGGTGACTGTCGACTAAATCACACGCGCCTCGCAGCAGCGCGTAACGTGGCATGTCTAGTCTTATTACAGCGTATCCAAATTGTTTATCTGTTAACTGTTACGTGTGGGAAATGGAGGGCCTTTTATCCACATTAATGATTACTCAGAAAAGAAACTATTCCAATTTTCTTTTTCGTTTTTTCTTTTATTATTAACGTTATCAAGTTTTCCATTTAACTCCTCATTTGTTTTGTTTGTTTCTTTCTAAAATGAATTTAACAAAAACATAAAAACTGTATTATCTTTTTCTTTTTTTGTTTCTAATGATCCATTGAATCTAGAGATCCAATCTTTTTCCGGCGTTACGATTGCACATGGCCAAATCATGTTATTCTCTTTATACTTTCCAACTCCAAGAAATTCGATTTCCAAATTGAATACTATATTAAAAACTTGAAGATGGCTAAGCTCGTCAGCTTCTGCAAGGGTTTGCTTTTATAAATTAATTAGATTTATAATCTTTCCACACCTCAACATTTTAACTTAAACTGGATATTTCACATGTGAACGTTTCTCATTATCGTAACAATGAATTTGGAGGAGATAAAAACACTCAAATGTGTTGTTGAAGAAAATCACGAGGATTCAACTGTCTGGTTTTACACAGAATAAATTCGTAAATAATAGGATTGGAAAATGTGTGTCCTATCATTCATAATATAAAATTATGAATAGCTTAATTATACAATTGATCTATTTATGTCATTTTATTTATTTAATCCATAATTGAAAGAGTATTTTTTTGGTAAACATTGAAAGAGTTTTTTTTTTTTAAAGGGCAATTTTTTTTTTTTGACATCGTTGAAAGCGTATTTGTTCACGGAAAATATAACATGGAGATTTCTAATTGACTTTGTCGTTCTGGCTAACTGACAAATTCATGAAGAATATTAGTCGAATTAATATATGTCTAAAACATGTTAGAATAGGATATTCTCTTTTGTAAGCATACACAAACCAGAATATTCAAAAATTAACCCTATTTAATATTGTGTATGTGTACTAAACCATGTCATAAATAAAAAAATTAACCCTATTTAATATTTAATATTTTTTCAACGATTGCAAACAAATACTCTAAGTTGCTTATAAAAATATGGGTACAAAAGAGGGAAAATCTGTAAAATAAATAACAAATCAAAACGACTACGAGAAAGAAAACCAAAACAAATCTGTTAAAATAATCGTAGCTTCTGTGTTTACGATATGTGTATCATGCTATGTCTCTCCTTCTCAGCCGTTCAATGTGGACACACTGGGGCCCTTCCCTCTCTTTGTACTATGTTCGTCACAAGTGGAGAGCTGCTTTAATTTTAGTATTTATTTAAAAGTTAAAATTAATCTAAGCCCTTGATTAACAATTAATGATTGTCAATTCTTTAGTTTTGTTTCAAACAATTAAACAATGGTCATAGTTGTGAAGTATATACTTGAGCTACTCGACGTTCCACTTTTATTTAAATATTGAGTTCCCGATCAAAATGTACAGATGTGTTATGTGTATGATTTCATTCCTTTTTGTAACTTGGTCAAAGTTTAATCTCCTTACGAACCAATGAATTATAATTATAATTAGATATATAACGTCTCTAACCGCGGCTCGTTTTTGGTAACCATAGAAAAAAACTTCTAACTGCACCAGCTAGATTTTGATTAGACAAAAATTGGTGAAATAATCAAAAAAAAATTAAAATTATAAAACTAACCATTGCCTAAAAAAATAAAGGAAGAAAAAGAAGAGAGAGAAGAAGAAAGATGATTAGTTTCTTAATTTTAATTTTTTTTGGTTATTAAGCAAAATTTCTCTTTTGATTATTATTTAGAGCCGATGGTTAACTCGATCACTGCATTGCATATGGCTTAATGCAGTTAAAATATTGATCCATAAGATTAAAAAAGAAAAATTGACGATGAAAAAAATTTAATAGTTAAGAGGATCAACAATCTTTTTTTTGAATTGAATGTTAAATTGAATTCAAAAAAGAAAAACATGATTACAACTATGTGGATCCTTTCTTATAATTTTCTATACAAATTTTTTTGATAAAACCAAATAGAAACTCTTTCTTCTGTCAATTCCCATCTTCATCCCAGCTTTATCTAGAAGAGGATCAACAATTATTTTGTGATTAAATTATTTTAAAACGCGTTTTTTTTTTTTTGGTCGAAAAAACACGTTTTCTATGTTTCAAACTTAAAACTTAATAAGGGCTGGACAAGTATAGTCACGCTCAGTTCAGCTTCAACATGGTTCAAGCTGTTGGAGATAAGTTGTATCCGTGCTTTCTTTCCCATGTCCTTTACTTTTTGTTTGCTTAGATTGCTTGTAGACCCTTTCGATTGCTCGTCTGTAACCTAGTTGTCAATGTTTCTCCGGCTTCTTTTAACTGTTTTGCCCTTTTATTGAGGACTTGATTTCTAGCTTTCTAAGTTTGTTGGTTCTGCAAATGTGCTAATTCCAATGGAGAATTGATCGGAACTTGTGTAGTTTATTATGCTCAGTTACTACTCGAGTAGTCAAACCAATTTTACTATGTTATTGTAGAGATGAGCAAGAGTTAAAAATTTGTTCATCAACCAAGTTTGAACATTCATAACAATAAGAGGAAGATGTTAGAGATAAGGCCAGTCTACGGTCCAAACAAGTAAGCCCGAAGGTCTTCTCTCATGGCGTCGTAGTATCTAAAGGTACTGCTACTCTCGGGTTGCACATTAAGAAGAACTCAGATCTTTCTCTCATGGCGTACTGCGACAGTGATTGGTCAGGCTGTCCTGAAACGAGACGGTCCACAACAGGTTTCTGCACCATTCTAGGCTCCAACTTGGTGTCGTGGTCTGCAAAGCGACGGGAGACAGTATCTCATTCCTGCACAAGAAATTACATGGATTTCACAGCTGCTTCGTGATCTAAATATCTCTCAAGAGCAAGCAACTCTTCTTCTTTGTGACAACTTGTCGGCGGTTTATCTGAGCACTAATCCAGCTCTCCACAAGAAGTCTAAACATTTTGAGCGTGACTGGCACTACATAAGAGAACGAGTTGCTCTTGGGCTGATTGAAACCAAGCACATCCCTGCCTCGCTACAGGTTGCTGATATCTTCACCAAAGCGTTGCCAAGGAAAGCCTTTGAGCATCTTCGAAGCAAACTTGGTGTCGAAGAAACTTCTACGCCAAGTTTGAGGGGGGATGTTAGAGATAAAGCCCAGTCTACGGACCAAGCAAGTAAGCCCGAAGGTCTTCTTCACCAACGGTCTACTTTCTCACCTTTGTCGTATTGCAGAAAAGAGAAAGGTGGTACGGCTTCACAGCTGGTTCATACACACAATACCTTCGGGCCTCTCTTATCGTGTAGTGATGGAGGATAAGATCAAGGATCTCTTTACCTTTCCAGCTGTAATTAGGGTGTTCTCTAGATCCTTCGGTTTAGCTCTTTATATAGAGCCTTATCGCTATCTTTGTAATCAATCAAGTCTGAATAATATCTTCTCAATAAAATACAAAAGTTCAGTTTCCTTCACAGAAGAAAATATAATATATCTGTTTAAAAGACGGAATAAGTTTGGTAGAAGTATAGAACTACAATATATGCATTTAGTTATTTTATTTTATGAACCAATATATATACATATGTATGATATCAATAATTGCATATATATATAGATGTAAAAAGACCAAATGTGGTTCCGAATCATTGTTTTAAATGGTACAGATTTGTTTCTTAATATTGTACATTATGATTCAATGTAAAGATCCAGATGTATCTGTACATATACGCTTCTATATATGCATGTATGTTCCTGAAAATGGTGAACTCCTAATTAATTGTCATTGTATATTTATGAACGCCTTGTTCCCTGGCACCCCTGACCAGTCATTCTAGTCACCAGAGACAAACAAACGGACGCGTTTATGCCGTCGTAGTGATCTCTTTCCACAACCTCAATCAAAAGGACTTAAAGTCTCGGCGAGGAAGCTTGCGTTGCGTCAAGGCTTCAAAAGTTTTCTCCTAAAGGTGACGGTTCCCTAACATAACATTTTAGCTATCAGGTTCGTGATGATTTGATCAGTTGGTTTGGTGTCTGAGATTTCTCTTCGTTGATCTTTTGGCCTACACGTGGCACGTATCATCTATTTAGGTAATTTGGTTATGATTATTGATATTGTAATGTGGTTCATCCTTGTCCGTCCTATGTTGAGTCCATTTTTTATTATTATTAACACAGCACTCACACTTTTGAATTTGAAAATAGCTTATGCATGAAACAAACGGCATTAGTACATACATGAGTTGTCCAAATTATTTAGTCGTAAGATAATATATCCTTTTACGATTTTGCAGATGGAGGGCTTAACTAACTTAGGATCATTCAGAACGTATTACTCAGTTGAACCTAGTCAGCAGTTTCACGAAGACAAGTATCTAGATGGTAGCCTCGTTCCTCGTCTTGAAACCGAGTTAAGGAAGGCTCAGTCTAGAATCAAAGAGCTTGAGAGAGAAAAGTATGGATCCAAGGAAAATATCAGATCTTTCCTCAGAAACCAAAGAATAAGCCATGAAGAAAACACTGATCCGGTTGTTGATTACTTGAAAAACAAGCTAAGCAAAGAAAGGGAAGAAAGGAAAAGAGCTAATGCAGAGAATGCTATGTTAAAGAAGAAGATGAGGGATATGGAATCATCAGTGAATCGGTTGAGGAGAGAAAGAGACACACTGGAGAAGGTGTGCGAGGAACTGGTGACGAGGATCGATGAACTGAAGGCAGAAACAAGAAAAAATGGGATGAGAAGGAAGAGGAGAGGCAGATGTTGGAAATGGCTGAAATGTGGAGGGAGGAAAGTGTTAGGGTTAAGTTGATGGATGCGAAACTTTCCTTGGAAGAAAAGTATGCAGAGATGAATTGGTTTGTTGATGAATTAGAGAAGTGTTTGGTGATGGCAAGAAAAGTAGGAGCTGAGGAGATGAAGTTGAAAAGAGGTGAAGGTTTGATTAAGATGGCAAGATCTTTGGAAGATGCAGCCAATGGTACTGATCTTGAGAAATTTTGAGTTTTGTCTGTTTAGTGTAACTAATGTTCCAAACTTTTAATACAAATGACTCTAATCACATTCTTGAATTCACAGGTTAGTAGGATATGTTATTTGAAGCATCTAAGCTAGGTTAGTTTCTACTTATGCAATGATCATCCTCTTAAACGTATCGTTTGAAGATTCTCCAAGTTATTTTCCAAAGATGTGTTCATACTAATTAGTAATTAGAAAACATTATCATTCGTAGTCTATCGAATAAGTCAAGCTGGTTCTTTAACAAAACGTCAAGTTGCTAAAGGGTGGAGATATTGTGGTCTAGGTTAACAGAATCGTAACACCAATGAGATTATAAACATTGGAGAATCCAGGGAATCATGTCCAAGTTCAAAGTTTTTTTATAACACAACGTAATTCTTTAAACACTAATTATTTGGGATACAGAAATAAGAGAATTATACATCCTCTTGAAGCATACACATAAACTACAACAACAACAATTTTTTTAAAAGGCAAGATAAATCTTCCGAAGAAATTGAAACGAATTCAAGACAGAGTAGAAAATTATAAATAATATTAATTAATTTTTAAAATTAGTTATTAATTTATATAAATAAAATAATTGAATATTTTAATAATTATTAGTCACATTATAAATAACAAAAATTAGAAAAAATAATATGTATAATTTATTCATACAATATATTGTATTAATCCTGAAAAATAAAAATAGCCATTCATCTTTAAGAAAATATAAATAATTTAAAAATGTATAATTATTTTCAAAATTTTGAGTATTTTTATTTTTGTATAATTTATAATATTTATATAGGAAAACTTTTGCTATTCAAGTTTTTAAAAATAAAATAATTGAATATTTTAATAATTATTAGTCACATTATAAATAACAAAAATTAGAAAAAATAATATGTATAATTTATTCATACAATATATTGTATTAATCCTGAAAAATAAAAATAGCCATTCATCTTTAAGAAAATATAAATAATTTAAAAATGTATAATTATTTTCAAAATTTTGAGTATTTTTATTTTTGTATAATTTATAATATTTATATAGGAAAACTTTTGCTATTCAAGTTTTTTAAAAAATAAAATAATTTATATAAGAAAAATTTCTTAGTAGTTTCAAACTTTTAAATAATTTTATTTTTGTGTAATTTTATATATTTTTTATTTATATTTTCTATAATATAATTTTTAATATGATAATTAAAATATGTTGTTGTATTTTATTTTAAATAATAATATCAATATTTTGATATACTTTAATTGTAAATCTAAACATTTATTGCTATTTATTGCATTATTTTAAAGTAATGTATTAATTAAGTTTTGAAAAAAAAAAAAAAATACAGCATAACCAAAAACCAAAATAAAAATCTAGAAACCAAAAACCAAAAGCCAAAAGCTGAAAACCAAAATCCAAAATCTAAAAACCAAAAACTAAAATCTAAAAACCAAAAACTAAAATTAGAAACTATTGAAACAATCATCACCTAAGTCCGAACTAATTTTTGTTCACTCAGTTTGGTTCAAGGTGATAAATATTCAAACCAAACTGAAACTAAAGTTACAACTACAGATTAATCTTCAAACAAAATGCAGGTTTATATTTCAGTTCAACTCGAGAGTATATATGATTTACTAGTTTGGAAATATCAATGATTGCGATCAATCTAGGCAAGAATGATCATAACCACAAGTCACGTGCCTTGAAAACGAAGATAATAGACACTTGGAACATAATGAAGAACACGAAAAAACTGGCATTTTGAAGACAATACTTTATAAATTTTAAAAATACAAATTAATACGAACGTAGTAACTAAGCATCGGTGTAGACAAACGATCAACTCTATAGTGTATATGAATATGATTTGAGTTATGCACTTGCACAAAAATAATTTGGCTAACTTCTTCTAATTTTGATAAAAATATTATGACCAAACAAAAAAAACTTCTCGTGAACAATCTTTTCATTACCCAAATGAGTCTATAATTTGCAACTTTTCCCCCAATTTGGCAAGTTGATAGTAATTCCTAGACTTTCTTGGGTGACTGTCGACTAAATCACACGCGCCTCGCAGCAGCGCGTAACGTGGCATGTCTAGTCTTATTACAGCGTATCCAAATTGTTTATCTGTTAACTGTTACGTGTGGGAAATGGAGGGCCTTTTATCCACATTAATGATTACTCAGAAAAGAAACTATTCCAATTTTCTTTTTCGTTTTTTTTTTCTTTTATTATTAACGTTATCAAGTTTTCCATTTAACTCCTCATTTGTTTCGTGTTTCCTACGAAGATCCCTTACTATTAAAATACCACCAGATTTGAGATCACAAATATTCTCATTTGATTTGATGAAAGACAAAATAGATGGTCTGAATTAAAAATTCGCTGCGCTTATTAGATGGCAGAATATTAAACACATTCACGAAATTATTACGTACTACTTTTCGTGCAAACTTTTTCCATCCAAAAGTTGATTTTATATTAAATATCCAACGGTGGAAACAAACTCCCTACAGAAGGACCACTCATTTCTAGAAATTAAGATTAGGGTGCATCCAGCAAAAAGATATATTCATGGGTGTTTCGTGAGAAATTTATAATATTAGGGGTATGTTTGATATTTAGATTTCTTTAACTCTCATCTCACATTCTTTTGGACTCTTGTGATCAGAAAAATGCTATATATACTCGTTCATTTCGCTCGGTTTAAAACTTATAGCAAAATCTCCAATTACATATAATCAATCTCTGAATGTTTAAGAAAATAATTTAAAAGTAATTAACATAATATCGCTGATTGTGGAGCTTTGATGGCAAGGGTTCGAAAGCTGACGATAAGCCAGAGCGAGAGGTACCTTGGGAGCAGCTACAGTTTCGGTGGCAGTAACGGAAACTCCGTCACCGACGAATCAGAGCTCACCGAAGAGGACGTCTGGTCACACGCCGTTGATCACAGCCCCGAGGATACGCCCGAATCGTTTGGCGCGTGGAGTTCACGCGATGCGGTGATGGGGAACGGGCGCGTGTGTGGTGGTCTGTCGCTGGCGTTCGAGGACATGTCATCGTCGCCGACGATCGTGCATCAGATACGCGGCGGAGGAGAAGTTGGCGGTGGAGAAGTAGGAGGAGGAGGAGGAGGAGGACAAGCACAGCGGCAGCTAGCGTCGTCGGCTCCGGTGAACGTGCCGGACTGGAGTAAAATATACCGAGTCAACTCGGTTGAGTCGATACACGAGTCGGAGGAAGAGGAGGATGAAGAATCCGGGATGATGCCGCCGCACGAGTACCTAGCTAAGAGTCAAAAGCGGCGGGGCAGAAAATCTGGCGGCGGCGCGTCGGTGCTCGAAGGAGTTGGAAAGACTCTTAAAGGACGAGAACTGAGGCGCGTACGAGACGCGATTTGGAGCCAAACAGGGTTCTACGGCTAATTAAGTAGCAATATATAATTAAAAACATTTAAAATTTTCAGCTGAAAAGGTTTGAAAAAGTTGCTTATTATTGTGTAGAATTAGTTTTGAAACTTTCTTGAATCCCAAGCGTGAGATGTATAAGACTTATTTGGCTTCCCATGCATAATGTTTTTCTTCCTATTTTTCTTAATTAATTGTTTGATAATCCTCAAGAACCTCGATCATGTGCGATGCTGCGTAAAATTTTATTTCATGCAAATGCAATATCATTAAAAGTTACCAAAGAACTCTTGATCCAAGGCAGACGATAGGTTACAAAGGTTGAGTGATAATTTCCTGAGAGAGACTTGATTGACTTTTTTCTTTCGAGCTCGAATCTATGATTGTAACAGAATGGCTTCAACTTTTATGAATATTACATAAATTAGTTCTGGACCAAGAAATATCATCATGACATGAACCTCGGAAACTTTAAATTAGCAGAAAAAGCAAATATAAAATTTTATTCAGAACCGCAAATTAATTATACAGTTTTTTTTACCTTTTTTTTTGGTAAAAAAAGTTATACAATTTTGTTCCTCGTAGTATTCATTTTTAGCTAAATATGATTAACATATTAATAATGATAAACCCAATTCATATGTCATGTTCTACGTAACAAGGATATTAATGATTGAGCTGAGAGCACTGGTATTATTTATGATAGTAAAAGATTAGTTTATCAAATAGTATTAGGTCTGGTTATTAATTAAGTGATAATTTGACATGATATGAAAGGCAGGTTTGTATATAATTAATGAGAACAGATGTGTCCTCGCAACATTATTGTGTCCACAGGTAAACTGTCCAAAGAATCCACTTCAAAGTGGGCACTCACGAGTAGGAAAAGACACTATTTTCAATTAAATTTTCCCAACAAAAATCATGATGGTTGATCAAATGGCATCTTGTTATAAGTAAATATATAATAGAGACGTCACCAAAAGTTATAACATAGAAGAGAGACTAAACAGATAACTACTTCTGAGTTCTGACTGTATAACTATGGATGCATGGAAGAAAAATACCTAAATGGACTGATCTAGTGGTCGATGAAACATCACATGATAACCAGTCACTGCCAAATGATTTATGTTTTGATCTATATACCAATCTCAAATACACACGTATGATATGTATATATATATATATATATATATGTTTATGTATGTACTCATGTATGTTATATAGACATGATGAGGATATGGAGGGGGTAGGGTATGGATTGGGGTCAAAAGAAAGTGACACAAGTTAAGAGTCTTGTGATAAAGCATAATAGAAGGGAAATTTGTCAAAAAATTGTTTTCGATCCCTTTGTCAGTTATAATGCCTTTGCCTTTTTCAAGAAAGGACCTTTGAGAGTGAATATATGATCGAGAAGTCTATATTGTGGTCATGCCCTTCATATGTGTGGGCTCAACACATGTCTTTCCATTCTTATCTTGCTCAAACCCTCTCTTCACCGTTCATCACTCTCCCATTAATTTGATTCCTATATTCTTAGAAGTAGTACATTGAAATCCAACAACATTGATTATTATAGAAAAAATTCAAGAATGCTATAAGTTCTAGATATCAATATTTTGTAGACAAAGTCATATATATCTTCTGACTGTCTTCATATGATTTTTTTTTGCAATAAATGATAAATGAAATCATGTACTTCTAGTATCCAGTTTGTGCTGGTTGTGGTTTATGGAATTAGTTAACATTTTTCAAATACATATTTAATCAATGAGCTCGTGTTACATTACATCTGAATTTTTATAATTAGACAATAAGATGTTTTCAGATTACTCTGAACTTTGATGCCAAATATAAAATATCCCGATTAGAAAACAGATAGGGAAGAAAGGTGAAGTGAAGCAAGTGTGCAGCTATGTCTAGTGATTTCACTGTGCCCAATGGGTCATGAATCTATACTAATAAAAATGACATTTTGAGGCTCCATAAAGCGTCCACATCAGCGGAAAAAATTCTCCTAAAATATGACACGTAGCATAAAATATAGTTTTACATTTTAATATTACTAATTTTCGAAAATTATAAATAATATGTAAACACACAGCATAAAAATGGAAAAACTACATTAAACATATGTAAAATTATCATTTTTCACTTAAAAAACACGGGTTATCTCCATAATGTAGCATTACCGTTTTATAAAACAAAAACAAAAAAACATTATATAAAAGGGACATTTTGAGGCTCCATAGAGCGTCCACATCAGCGGAAAAAATTCTCCCAAAATATAACATGTGGCATAAAATATAGTTTTACATTTTAATATTAATAATTTACGAAAATTATAAATAATATGTAAATACACAGCATAAAAATGGAAAAACTACACTAAATATATGTAAAATTTCATTTTTCACGTAAAAAAAAATGGCTTATTTCCATAATGTAGCATTACCGTTTTATAAAAAAAAAACTAAAAACATTATATATAATTTCAAAAATAATAAATATATATAAACATACAACATTATAAATAGAAATACTACATTAAACATATGTAAGATTACCATTTCACATTTTTATGTTTTAAAAATAATATGTAAACATACAACATAAAAAATGAAAAAACTACATTAAACATATGTAAGATTACCATTTTTCACTAAAAAAGATGGCTTATCTCCATAATGTAACATTACTATTTTGTAAAAAAAGAAAATTATATATAATTTCGAAAATAATAAATAATATGTAAACATACAACATAAAAATTAAAACTAATAAAAAGACCTTTTGAGGCTCCATAGAGCGTCCACATCAATGAAAAAATTCTCCCAAAATATAACATGTGGCATAAAATATAGTTTTACATTTTAATATTACTAATTTTCAAAATTATAAATAATATGTAAACACACAGCATAAAAATGGAAAAACTACATTAAACATATGTAAAATTATCATTTTTCACTTAAAAAAAACGGCTTATCTCCATAATGTAGCATTACCGTTTTATTAAAAAAATACAAAAACATTATATATAATTTCAAAATAATAAATATATGTAAACATACAACATTAAAAATGTAAATACTACATTAAACATATGTAAGATTACCATTTCACATTTTTATTTTTTTAAATAATATGTAAACATACAACATAAAAATAGAAAAACTACATTAAACATATGTAAGATTACTATTTTCACTAAAAAAGGCTTATTTCCATAATGTAACATTACTATTTTGTAAAAAAGCATTATATATAATTTCGAAAATAATAAATAATATGTAAACATACAACATAAAAATTAAAACTAATAAAAAGACCTTTTGAGGCTCCATAGAGCGTCCACATCAATGAAAAAATTCTCCCAAAATATAACATGTGGCATAAAATATAATTTTACATTTTAATATTACTAATTTTCAAAATTATAAATAATATGTAAACACACAGCATAAAAATGGAAAAACTACATTAAACATATGTAAAATTATCATTTTTCACTAAAAAAGGCTTATCTCCATAATGTAGCATTACCGTTTTATTAAAAAAATACAAAAACATTATATATAATTTCAAAAATAATAAATATATGTAAACATACAACATTAAAAATGTAAATACTACATTAAACATATGTAAGATTACCATTTCACATTTTTATTTTTTTAAATAATATGTAAACATACAACATAAAAATGGAAAAACTACATTAAACATATGTAAGATTACCATTTTTCACTAAAAAAGGCTTATTTCCATAATGTAACATTACTATTTTGTAAAAAAGAAAATTATATATAATTTCGAAAATAATAAATAATATGTAAACATACAACATAAAAATTAAAACTAATAAAAAGACCTTTTGAGGCTCCATAGAGCGTCCACATCAATGAAAAAATTCTCCCAAAATATAACATGTGGCATAAAATATAGTTTTACATTTTAATATTAATAATTCTGAAAATTATAAATAATATGTAAATACACAGACATAAAAATGGAAAAACTACACTAAATATATGTAAAATTTCATTTTTCAAGTAAAAAAATGGCTTATTTCCATAATGTAGCATTACCGTTTTATAAAAAAAAAACTAAAAACATTATATATAATTTCAAAAATAATAAATATATATAAACATACAACATTATAAATAGAAATACTACATTAAACATATGTAAGATTACCATTTCACATTTTTATGTTTTAAAAATAATATGTAAACATACAACATAAAAAATGAAAAAACTACATTAAACATATGTAAGATTACCATTTTTCACTAAAAAAGATGGCTTATCTCCATAATGTAACATTACTATTTTGTAAAAAAAGAAAATTATATATAATTTCGAAAATAATAAATAATATGTAAACATACAACATAAAAAATTAAAACTAATAAAAAAGACCTTTTGAGGCTCCATAGAACGTCCACATCAGCAAAAAAAACTTCTCCCGAAAGATGACACGTGGCATAAAATATAATTTTACATTTTAATATTACTAATTTTCAAAAATTATAAATAATATGTAAACACACAGCATAAAAAATGGAAAAACTACATTAAACATATGTAAAATTATCATTTTTCACTTAAAAAAAACGGCTTATCTCCATAATGTAGCATTACGGTTTTATTAAAAAAAAATACAAAAAACATTATATATAATTTCAAAAATAATAAATATATGTAAACATACAACATTAAAAATGTAAATACTACATTAAACATATGTAAGATTACCATTTCACATTTTTATTTTTTTTAAATAATATGTAAACATACAACATAAAAAATAGAAAAACTACATTAAACATATGTAAGATTACTATTTTTCACTAAAAAAAAGGCTTATTTCCATAATGTAACATTACTATTTTGTAAAAAAAAAGCATTATATATAATTTCGAAAATAATAAATAATATGTAATCGTACAACATAAAAAATGGAAATATTACGTTAAACAAATGTAAGATTACCATTTTACAACATACAACATAAAAAATGGAAAAACTACATTGAACATAAGTAAGATTACCTTTTTCACTAAAAAAAAAACGGCTTATCTCCATAATGTAATATTACTATTTTATATAAAAAAAACATTATATATAATTTCAAAAATATTAAATAATATGTAAACATACGACATAAAAAATGAAAATACTACATTAAACATATGTAAGATTACCATTTTACATTTAAAAATAACAATAATATGTAAACATACAACATAAAAAAATGGAAAAACTACATTAAACATATGTAAGATTACCATTTTTCACTAAAAAAAAGGCTTATCTCCATAATGTAACATTACCATTTTATAAAAAAAGAAAAAAAACATAAATATAACTATTTGACTATTTGTCCAAGTTCTTCTATTAAACATTGCCGTTTTACATTAAAAATGGAAAAAAAAATTAAGATTTAAACATCTATCTTAAAATATAAAATATAGATATTAACTAAATATAAAGTGTAAGAAAGAGAAATACTCAATATATAGAAAAATAAATATATAAATATATTTACAATAATAAGTAAATGCACAATTTTTAAAATATGGAAAGAATACATTAAATATTAAACATCTATCTTAAAATTTAAAATATAGATATTAAGTAAATAGAAAGTATAAGAAAAAGAAATACACAGCTTAAAAACAATGGAAAAAGTATATTAATATTTAAACATCTATATTAAAATGTAAAATATAGATATTACGCAAATAGAAAGTATAAGAAAAGGAAATACACAATTTAAAAAAAAATGGAAAAAGTACTTTAGTATTTAAACATCTATCTTAAAATGTAAATCTATCTTAAAATATAAAATTATTAGTAAATAGAAAGTATAAGAAATAGAAATACACAATATAAATAAAAATAAATAATTAGTAAATAGAAAGTATAAGAAATAGAAATACACAATATAAAGAAAAATAAATAATAAGTAAATATATAATATAAGTATATACGCAATTTAAAAATGGAAAATTACATTAACATTTAAAAATATATCTTAAAATTTAAAATATAGATATTACGTAAATAGAAAGTATAACAAATGGAAATACACAATTTAAAGAAAATGGAAAATGTACATTAAGATTTAAACATCTATCTTAAAATGTAAAATAGAGATATTAAGTGAATAAAAAAGACAAGAAATGGAAATACATATACAGGAAAATAAATAATAAGTAAATAATATAAATATATAATATATGAATTATATATATAATAATAAGTAAATATACAATTTTTTAAAAAAATGGAAAAAGTTCATTAAGCATTAAACATCTATCTTAATATGTAAAATCTATAATATAAGTAAATACACAATTAAAAAAAATAGAAAAAGTACATTAAGATTTAAATATCTATTTTAAAATATAAAATATAGATATTACGAAAATAAAAAATATAACAAATGGAAATAAACATTTTTAAAAATAGAAAAAGTACATTAAGATTTAAACATCTATCTTAATATGTACATCTATTTTAAAATGGTAGTAAATTATATAAAAATGGAAATGCCACATTAAACAAAAAAAAATAAAACTGTATAGTTTTACATCAAGAAAGTCCCTATAAAATTCATTATTCCATCAACATCAACCTCACACTATCAAGAAAAACTTAAAAGCACTCGAGCAAAAAAATGGTTCCACCATCAACTCTTGCCGTCCCAAAAACCTTTAATGACCTTGAAGGAGATTTTTTATAACAACGAACTTTTTGTTAGGTAGATTCATTGTTGGGAAACCCGCAACTTCCAAAAGCCAAACTTATTCATAGGAATTGAATTGCTTTTCATAGACTCAAAGTTATTCTTACAAATTTAAATTAATCTAATCGATAATTTTATTGTTAATATTCATACTAACTCTTTCATGATCAAACCATTACAGTTAATAACCATTCAAGCGTTTATCCCGAAACACTTCTTTCCTCGCCGAATCAGGTATTGGTTCATGTTGGTTTAGTATTGTTTTTGGTTTATTAACCGGTTTAGGATGGTCCTATTGTAAATATAATTTAAGTTGGTTTAGCATATATTATGCTTAAAATAACTTAAATTAAATAATAGTAATATTATGCTTAAAATATAATTTTAGAGAGTTTTCAAATATAGTTTACGGAACATTATAGGTGATGAATTTAATTTATTAAATTCGTTTTTTACTTAAAACTAAGTTTTTTAAAAAACATACTGAGTTATAAATATCAATGCTGGATTGGTGAGTATAACATGAAGACAAAAATATAAATATTTCATTTTTAAGATAAGAAATTCAACTTTTATTCAGTTACTCAATATATAATATCTTAAATTATTTTTTAAAAAATATACATAATTTATATATATAGATTAACTTTCCAAACTTAAACTATTATATTATATATGAATAATGTTTTTAAATAAAAATAATTTCTGATTTAAAAAAAAAAATAAAACAACAAATGGTTATTTTCAAATAATGGATGTAATTTACATTATACTATCATTTAACAAGTATTAGATACGTTTTGATATATCATTATTTTCTATTTCCAGAAAAAATAAATTGTTAAACATCAATATCATCTAGGTTAATTATACAAACAACACAAATTCAAACATCACAAAAAATATTTACATAAACATTATAATACAATAATTTAATCAAAAAATACAATTCAAAAAAACAATATTCAAAAGAATAGTTATATACTTAATATTTGAAAATCAAAGATATTTTTGCTAAAATTGTACTTACCTGGCCAAGGAGATCGACCATCTTTTAACGGATCGATCGATTGTTGAGCATGTGGTCGATCCGAAAATACTCTGCAGTTTAATTAAATATCTAAAACATTTATTACAACACTCAACAGATAGTTTTGCTAAATATGATAACTAGATAGCCAACAAAATTACAAAAAAATATTTAAATAGTAAAAAATATGTTAATTTAACGTGTTAAAATTTATTTTTAAATTTTAATTATGACATGCATCTTAACATTTATATAAATATATATCATAGCCTATATATAAATAATTTAACAACTTAAATTAGAAAAAAAATAAAAATATCGGGCTAATCCCTAGTAAATAAATGATATCAGCTGTTTATATATGGTAGAGCGAGTGGGAAAAATATTAAAATACTATATTGATGTCATGGGGGCCCAAATTGGACAGAGACCCAACTTCTTAAAACTATACTAAACACAAAAAGAAAAGTATATTCTTCGTTTATATTCTATGTATACGTCTACTATGGGGGAACATTTGTTTAGCCATGTTATAATCTTTTTCCGTAGCATCAAACTACAACCCTTTTTTTTTTTTAATCAAACTACAACTTAGGGTATTAATGTCATGTACTCATGCAGTTGAAACTCTTCCTTTTTCTGAATTGCAATGGGAATTTTCAAAAACACAACTTATTTATACATATTTCGTAAAATATCACAATTTTATACACCGATTGACTAACTTACCAAAAAAAAAAAATTTATTTTTACAATTATCTTTAACGTGTTAATAAAAATGTAATAGAAAATTTTTTGTGTTTGTAATACTTATAGGCCATTAGGTCAGTAAGCTCTATTTGTGTTATTTTTACATGGATTATAAGAATCTTATGAGAACTGTTTGAACCGAAAACGGTGTGTTTGTCGGATTCATACAATAAAGAATTTAAGAAATAGATTTCTTAAATTCTTGAGGCTAAAGAAAAATCAACATAGAAATCAAATGGAAAATGAACATCAAAAAGAATTTATTGATTAAAGATTATATTACATGTATAATTACAAGTGTAAATAAATCTAAGAATCAATAAGCTCTTTGTATGAAGTGTTTAATGCGTAAAATGAGAGAAGAGATCCCTTCTCATAAGGATGTAACTCCTTATTTATAGAAAGATATGTCTAGGGTTTTCTAGCCAAATGAGCCTAGTAAATTGTCTAATGGGCCTTGAAAGAAGGTTAAATCCACCCCCAACAGTAAGTCCCCCACATGTTCGTTGAGAGAGATGGAATCGATCTCTGCGAAGTTTACAAATAGGGTTTATTAGACAATGAACTAGACACATTCATGCCTATGACGATTTAGGCGAGTTTATTTCGAACTTGTGCCCGATGAAGCGAGTTTGCTTTAAACTCGTGCCTAATAAAAAGCAAGTTCAATTTAAACTCGTGCCTAATAAAAGCAAGTTCAATTTAAACTCGTGCCTAATAAAAGCAAGTTCAATTTAAACTCGTGCCTAATAAAAGCAAGTTCAATTTAAACTCGTGCCTAATAAAAGCAAGTTCAATTTAAACTCGTGCCTAAAATGCATATTTACCGAACTATTGCCGACCCGAAGTCTCGTGTTGAGATCGTGTGTGTCGAACAAGTTGTTGGCGTGTATGCTTGTCAGACTATGATAATGTTGAGAAAGCGTGCTGGTTTGTGATCAGTGACGATGAAGTCACCAAGAGCTGTGAGGACTATGATCAAGTCGTCGTCATTTGCAAAGAGGGTCTCATATTCTTCATCTTCTCCGCTCTGTTTGTGTAAGGGGAGAGTGCTTGTCTCGTGTTCTATGTGCGATGACGATCTGAAGTTGTTCACTGTTTAGAAGATAAGTCACGACCTCTTGTGTTGGTTCCACATACAAGAACCACTTCATCTAACTATACAGAGAAAATTAAACTCAATTAATTTGACTTTGTATTGTAAATTGGGTATCTTGAGACGTAAGCAAGCATATCAATTATTAATATGGGAGACCATGTTTAATATATATTAAGGGAAGGTCTTTGTTCTGCCACCAAATATGAAGCGGTGATATCTGGCAAATAATTAACTAATCAGATTAGAGGACTTATCTTGAAAACATATGTCTCGAAAAGTCTTGATCTCCTCGTCACACCATTGCCGAGAAGGACATTAGCTTATATGTTCTTTATTGGGGTCGACTGTTTGACGACGAGATGGCGAAACAGTTAACTACTCTGCGAAAAGGATGATGATGACAAGCGACGAACTCGGTGAATTGCTTAGTTAAACAATCTGTTATCATGAGCTTCCTCTCTCTTTCTTCTGCTTTCGTGAGGACGAGCGACGTTGACGTTGAGCGAACTCCGAGAGATCTCGCCAGATTTTAGCTCAAGTTTAATATCAAGATAAGATGTGAGCCGCATTTTTAATGTCCAACTCGGGCTTCTCGGTGATGAGGTCCTCAAACCTTTGAGCTGCTCGAAAGATCGTGACTGAGCTTGTTTTTGCGTTTGAGTAGAACTCCTTTGAAGACATTTATCAGTTGAGATATTGATGCAATGATCTGGCGGGGTAGAAAACTTGAAACAGCGATAGCAGTGTAAACAAGCTCAAGTGCTCGGCTTCTTGTGAGGAAGGCGTGATGGCGCTTCACTACTGATCCCGAGCTGCTTGTGGCAAGATGGTTCTTGCCGAGATCGAGTCTCGAGCTTTGGCGAAGGAGGCATGAAGCGGGGATGAGAGGATCGAAGTCTTGATTCCTTCTCGTCACACCACTTGGCCAAGAAGAATCACCAGCGATACATCATTGTCAAGTCAGCATTGTCTTGAATCTAAGGAGCCAATCGAGAAAGCTCTCTCGTTTGGAGCTTCAACATAGCTTGAAGTTGCTGAAAACCTTTGAAGTAGATGATCATGGTGAGGAGCATAAAGAGACCGAGCTTGTCGGTGGTTACATCACATGTTCCTCGTTTTTATTCCTCTCATGCCTAGTAAATTGTCTAATGGGCCTTGAAAGAAGGTTAAATCCACCCCAACATATATTTGTAAAACTAAATGTTATGAATAAAAATAGAGAGAATTTATGTCCCAGACAGAGAGTTTACTAGAATTATAAAACTAAATTTGTTGAATAACAACAAATGATTCACCGGTACCAGTTTCGGTTATTCATAAACCGGTGTTATCAAAGTCGTCGGGTATATAAGCTCTGTCTTAATTCGGACCGTTTTCTCGTTAAAGTCCTAACCTTTCTCTCTTCCACAGAAGCTCACACCGGCTCCAGCCACGCGCCGTGTTCTCCCGAGGACCGAAGAAGGAAGCAGCGCAGTCTCAGAACTCTTGATAGCATCGCCCAGCGGTTTCGTCGCGGCGGATACAGCCACGCCGTGTTCTCCCGAGGACTCTTCGGCTCGATCTCCCGGCGACTACTGCGATTGTGGACGGAGACGCGTAAAGTCGTCAACTTTTGATCTCCCTCGGAGAAACATCGGAGCAAACCCGTCTTTCTTGCCGTAAACCCGCGACTTCGCCTTCACCATGATTACGGATTTCTTCGCGTCCTTTGGATGGATCGGGCGTCCCAGAATCTTAGGCTCATGAGGCGAATCGAACCAGTTTCATCTCGAGACCGCTCGACATCGTCTTCTTCTTGAGCGTCGTCGATTAGCTTCCTCCGTCGAACTTCGTCGAGAAACAAGGCGATTTTTTTATTAACCACAGATCAGGGTTTTCCCAAGTTGATATCTATGAAGATTGTTCTCTTTGGCCCCTCCTTGGCATACTGTTTGAACCGAAAGCGGTGTGTTTGTCGGATTCATACAATAAAGAATTTAAGAAATAGATTTCTTAAATTCTTGAGGCTAAAGAGAAATCAACATAGAAATCAAATGGAAAATGAACATCAAAAAGAATTTATTGATTAAAGATTATATTACATGTATGATTACAAGTGTAAATAAATCTAAGAATCAATAAGCTCTTTGTATGAAGTGTTTAATGTGTAAAATGAGAGAAAAGATCCCTTCTCATAAGGATGTAACTTCTTATTTATAGAAAGATATGCCTGCGGTTTTTACCCAAATGGTTCAAGAAATTGTCTAATAGCCTGAGAAGGTTAAATCCACCCCAACATATATTTGTAAAACTAAATGTTATGAATAAAAATAGAGAGAATTTATGTCCCAGACAGAGAGTTTACTAGAATTATAAAAACTAAATTTGTTGAATAACAACAAATGATTCACCGGTACCAGTTTCGGTTATTCATAAACCGGTGTTATCAAAGTCGTCGGGTATATAAGCTCTGTCTTAATTCGGACCGTTTTCTCGTTAAAGTCCTAACCTTTCTCTCTTCCACAGAAGCTCACACCGGCTCCGCCGCCGCCGCCACCGGCGTCACTCATCAGCCCCCCAATTTTTCCCTCTTCGCGCCTTTCGATTGAGTATCGTTATCTGTCTCTCCGTTACTGTATGTTCGCTCAAGTTCTCTTCAGACGAACTCGATTCCTGGTAGTACGCTCCTTCCACGTCGCCGCTAAGAAGTTCTCGAACCCCCCCGACCCAGAAGACATCCTCTTCAGTTCCCTCTGTTTGAACCTAAGGCAAAGAAGATGGAACGCTCTTCACCAACTCTCCCCAGCTCTCACAAACCCCTTGGTAAGCAGAGTCCTTCTCCAGTTCCGAACCTCCCCGAAGCTAGCTCTCGAGTTCCACAACTGGTTCCTGGGGAACAACACCGTGTCCGAGACTCGTTTCGAAGCATCTTGCGTGATGGTTCACTTGCTGGTTGAGTCCAGAAGGTTCGACAATGCTTTGTCAGTAATGGCGAGTCTTATGTCAAAGTTGTGTCCTTTAGATGTTTTGTCTGGTTTGATTCGAAGCTACGAACCTTGTGGTTCGAGTCCCGACGTGTTTGACTCTTTGGTCAGAGCTTGTACGCAGAACGGCGACGCTGAGGGAGCTTGTGAAGTGATCGAGCAGGTCAGAGCAGAGGGGTTTAGCGTCTCTGTCCACGCGTTGAACAACTTCATGGGATGTTTAATTAATCTGAACGAGATCGATTGGTTCTGGAGCGTTTACAAGGGGATGGATGGTTTGGGATACGTTGAGAATGTCAACACTTTTAACCTCGTTATATACTCGTTTTGTAAAGAGTGTAAGTTGCTCGAAGCGTTGTCAGTGTTCTACAGGATGTTGAAACGTGGGGTCTGGCCTAATGTCGTTAGCTTTAACATGATGATTGATGGAGCTTGTAAGGTTGGAGATATGGAGTTCGCGTTGGAGCTCTTAGGGAAGATGAGAGTTATGTCTGGAGGGTTTGTCTCGCCTAATGATGTTACGTATAATACAGTTGTCAACGGGTTTTGTAAGATTGGGAGGTTGGATTTGGCGGAGAGGATCCGTGGTGAGATGGTTAAGTCAGGTGTTGAGTGTAATGAGAGAACGTACGGAGCTTTGGTTGATGCGTACGGAAGAGGAGGAAGGTCAGATGAGGCTTTGAGGCTGTGCGATGAGATGACGAGTAAAGGACTTGCGGCGAATACCGTTGTGTGTAACTCTGTTGTTTATTGGCTGTTTATGGAAGGTGACGTGGAAGGAGCTATGTTGGTGTTGAGTGATATGATCAGTAAAGAGGTGGAGGTAGACAGGTTTACTCACGCTATTGTCATCAGAGGTTTATGCAGAAACGGTTATGTAGAGGAAGCTGTTAAGTTACAGAGAGGGATTAAACTTGAGGAAGATGTAGTTGGTTACAACACGCTAATGCACCATTTTGTAACGGAGAGGAAGATGAGATGCGCTGGTGATCAGATTCTAGGGAGTATGTTTGTTCGTGGTTTGAGCGTTGACGCGGTTTCGTTTGGTACTTTGATCGATGGATACTTAAAGGAAGGGAAGGTGGAGAAAGCTGTGGAGGTGTACGATGGTATGATCAAGATGAAGAAGCTGCCGACTCTCGTGATTTACAATTCGATTGTGAATGGATTAAGCAAGCGAGGGTTGAGCGGAGCGGCTGAAGCAGTGGTGAAGGCTATGGAGAGCAAGGACGCTGTGACTTACAACACGGTGTTGAACGAGTCTCTCAAAATTGGGAACGTGGAAGAAGCTGTGAGTGTCTTATTTGAAATGCAGAAGGATGACGGTGAGAAGCTGGTTAGCTTGGTGACTTATAATATCTTGATCAATCATTTGTGCAAGTTTGGGTGTTGCGAGAAAGCTAAGGAGGTTTTGAAGGTTATGGTTGAGAGAGGTGTTGTTCCTGATTCTATAACGTATGGAACTCTGATTACATGGTTTAGTAAGAATCGCGGTGGAGATGAAGTTGTTGAGGTACATGATTACATGGTTCTTAATGGAGTTAGACCTCATGAACAGATTTACAAATCTGTTGTTAGTCCTCTTCTTGATGGAGAGCCATAGTTCAAAGTGCCACAGAATGGTTTGCATCTTGTTCGTAAGCGTGGACCCTTTGATGATTCTAATCAACGGTCAGTGTTGGGGAAAAGAGAACGGCTTAGGCGTTGACGTCGACTTGTAAATCGGAGGTATGTCTGACACGTGGCCAAGTTATATCTTTGTCACGGGCTATACAGAAAGAAAGAAAGAAGAACAAAACCAACGACGTATGTTGTTGGAATCTTCTCAATGAATAACTACTCCCTCCGTTCATTAACGATAGACTTTCTAGAAAAAACATTTGTTTGACAAAGATGTATTTTTTGCGTTTTCTATAAAAAAATTGTAAATTTTAAAAAATTTAATTGTCTTTATTGAATTACTATTGGTTAAAAGTTATTGAAAATTGAAAATTACAGAAAACGATACATTTATTATGGTAGTTTAATGTGTTTTATTAATATGTGTAAAAATACTAAAAAATTTATCTTTTAGTTTTAGGAAGGGAGGGAGTATAAGTTAAAAATGAATGGCTGCGACTACTATTGTATAAATCTTCCGTTGTTATTTTGCTACATGTCGTTATCTCTAAGCAATGATGTGTTTAAACGTTTTTAATTTTCATTTTTCATGATAAAATAATAATACTAACCTGGCTTAATGCTTATCTCTCTCTCTCTTTCTTAATAAATTATAATTTTCTGTGGAATAATATAGAGATGAGTTTTAGAGATTGAGGAATGGCGTGGTGAGGTAGTGGAGTGGATGCTTCAACAACAAACATTCTCTCTCTCTCTTTCTTAATAAATTATAATTTTCTGTGGAATAATATAGAGATGAGTTTTAGAGATTGAGGAATGGCGTGGTGAGGTAGTGGAGTGGATGCTTCAACAACAAACATTCTCTCTCTCTCTTTCTTAATAAATTATAATTTTCTGTGGAATAATATAGAGATGAGTTTCAGTGACTTGAGGAATGGCGTGGTGAGGTAGTGGAGTGGATGCTTCAACAACAAACATTCTCTCTCTCTCTTTCTTAATAAATTATAATTTTCTGTGGAATAATATAGAGATGAGTTTCAGTGACTTGAGGAATGGCGTGGTGAGGCAGCGGAGGGGATGCTTCAACAACAAACATTCTCTCTCTCTCTTTCTTAATAAATTATAATTTTCTGTGGAATATTATAGAGATGAGTTTCAGTGACTTGAGGAATGGCGTGGTGAGGCAGCGGAGGGGATGCTTCAACAACAAACATTCTCTCTCTCTCTTTCTTAATAAATTATAATTTTCTGTGGAATAATATAGAGATGAGTTTTAGAGATTGAGGAATGGCGTGGTGAGGTAGTGGAGTGGATGCTTCAACAACAAACATTCTTAATCTCTTCTCAGCATAAATCTCCTACCTGAACAAGTGCACAGACACATTCCTTGTCTTTTCTGGTGTTTGTTTGGGGCAGCCATGGAAATGTGTTGGCAGATACAGAGACCGGCGAGTCTCAGACTGGTGTTCCATCAAAAGGGTCCGCTCAAGATCAATACTTGTATTGGTTTTCTCCATCCTCACCCCAAATCTTACTCCTTTTCCAGTGTATGTTTCTTACTTTCTTTCCCTTTCCTTGATACTCACTCTTATATGCATTTTTGGCTAGTTCGATGCTCTTTGGATTCTACTTTTCTTTACTTGGGAAATGAACTGCACAATGTTCTACCTTATTTTTTAAAAGTGAGATCGCCTTTTCCATTTGAGAGATCTTTAGTTGGAACTGAAATTTGACAGAATGTAGTGTTTTTTAGAAGATTCAACTCTGGTCCTTGTTGGAGATTCAACTCTGCTCCTAGTTTGGAGAAGTGCAGAAAATTGTCATCTTTTTATGCTTTAGATTATAATATTCAGCTTGGTTACTTCTGGTGTGATTAAGTAGTTTCAGGTGTTCTTTGTATCTAATAGTCTGGCTTAAAGATTGTGAAAAGGTGATTGAACATTTGTATAATCGATTTCTAACCATCTGCCATGTTTGGTTCTCAGCTTGCTTCTTTGGAAAGTCAATACAACTCAAATGGGTTTCTGCATCAGATCACGGCAAGTGCAGGTTAATAATCAAGAATCGTTTCACATGGTCTGTAACATACTCATTGTTGATTACTGAGTCAGTCTTTTTGATGCATTTCTTATTTTGTTCATCAAGATTTTTCAAAGAAGAAGCAAGGGAGAATGGCAGCTTCAGGGCCCAAAACCTCAGCTCCAAGAAGAGGCTTTGGGCGACAAACAACGGTAGGAAGTGCTCAGAAAAGAACTCCGAAGAAGAAAAACGGTGAAAAAGATAGCAATGCAACTTCTACAGTAGTAACAAAGGAGGTTTTAGGGATCAGTAAGTTGCCGGAAGCTCAAGCGGATGTGCAGGAACAAGGTTCTGTTGTTTTGGTGAGAGAAATGTGCTAGATAGGTCGGAAACTGAGGTTGACGCTTTATTGAAACAAGAGCTAAAAGTTGAAAGAGAGAATCTTCGTAGGAAAGAAATAGAAGCGGTTGCAGAGGAAACTTTGGCTAGAGGTGATAGAATGTTTGTATATCCTCTTACCGCGAAACCTGATGAAGACATAGAAGTGTTTCTCAACAAGACTCTATCAACTCTGAACAACGAAGATGATGTTTTGATCATGGGGGCGTTCAACGATTGGAGATGGAAATCTTTCACGAGGAGATTGGAAAAGACATGGATCCATGGAGATTGGTTGTCATGTCTCCTTCATATCCCTAAGGAAGCATATAAGATTGATTTTGTGTTTTTCAATGGGCAGAGTGTCTATGACAACAACGACTCAAAAGATTTCTGTATAGATATAAAAGGTGGGATGGATAAAGTAGAGTTTGAGAATTTTCTTCTAGAAGAGAAGTGGAGAGAGCAAGAGAAGCTAGCTAAGGAAGAAGCTGAGAGGGAAAGGCAAGAGGAAGAGAAGAGAAGAATCGAAGCTCGAAAGGCTGCCATTGAAGCTGATAGAGCACAAGCAAAGGCGGAGACTCAGAAGAGACGTGAAATGCTTCAACAGGCTCTTGAGAAAACTGTAGTCTCGGCTAGGAATGTATGGTACATTGAGCCGAGAAATTTCAAAGGTGGAGATAAAGTGAAGCTATACTACAATAAAAGCTCTGGTCCTCTAGCGAATGCCAAAGAAATCTGGATACATGGAGGGTTTAATAATTGGGTTGATGGGTTATCTATCGTTGAAAAGTTTGTTGATGCTGAGCTTAAGGCTGATTCAAAGAGCGGAGACTGGTGGCTCTCTGAAGGTATGTATAACTTGATATATCTATTGTTGAAGACTTGTTGATGTTTTATTTGATCTTTGTATTTGGATATGCAGTCATAGTGCCGGTCCGTGCTCTAGTCGTTGACTGGGTGTTTGCTGATGGACCACCTGAAGGAGCGTTTCTGTATGACAATAATAGTCGCCAAGATTTCCACGCACTTGTTCCTCTAACAACTCCAGAAGAAGTTTACTGGTCAGAGGAAGAAGATCGAATGTCTGGGAAACTTCAGGAGGAGAGGAGGTTAAAAGAAGAAGCTATGCGTATCAAGGTTAATGCTCAGTACATCTTAACAGAACACCAGCTTATCCTCTTTACGATACGTCTAACTATATTTGCATATCTTCATCCGTTTTTCTTTGGCAGATGGAGAAAACAGCTCGTTTGAAAGCTGAAACTAAGGAAAGAACACTCAGAAAGTTTCTGCTTTCCCAGAAAGACGTGGTTTACACCGAGCCTTTAGAGATTCTTCAAGCAGGAAGCCCTGTGACAGTTTTCTACAATCCTTCAAACACGGTTTTGAACGGAAAGCCTGAGGTTTGGTTTAGAGGCTCTTTTAATCGTTGGACTCATCGCTTGGGTCCTTTGCCACCTCAGAAAATGGAAGCAGCAGATGATGGAAGCTCCCACGTGAAGACTTCGGGTAAGATCTCAGTTTGTAAACTTTCTGTGATGACAAATGTTAATGTATCTCTTTTTTCACAGCTAAGGTCCCATTGGATGCTTACATGATGGACTTTGTTTTCTCGGATAAAGAAGATGGTGGGATTTTTGATAACAAAGATGGCTTGGATTACCACTTACCTGTCGTGGGAGGTATTGCAAAGGAACCACCATTGCACATTGTTCATATTGCTGTTGAAATGGCACCCATTGCAAAGGTAAACAACCATAAGATGTGAGATTTATAGCCATCAAAAACATTGTATATCTTTATGTATATTTATTGAATGCAGGTCGGAGGCCTAGGTGATGTCGTCACTAGTCTATCTCGCGCTGTTCAAGAACTAAACCATAATGTAGATATCATCTTTCCAAAGTATGATTGCATAAAGTACAACTTTGTAAGATCCATACCCTTTCTCATACTTACCACTTTCACTTCCCTTTTGTAGCTGTGCATCTCTCTTTGTACTTACATTTTGTGGGGAAAAAATAGGTGAAAGACTTGCAATTCGACAGAAGCTATCACTGGGGAGGTACAGAAATAAAAGTCTGGCATGGGAAGGTGGAAGGCGTTTCGGTTTACTTCTTAGATCCGCAAAATGGGTTAGCTTTTTCTGCATATCTCTTTTAAAGTCTTTCCACAATCCATTCATCATCTCTTGATGGCATAAAGAAGTTGTTGCATGCTTGACTGGTGCAGATTGTTTCAGCGAGGATGTGTTTACGGTTGCGCAGATGATGCAGGAAGATTTGGTTTCTTCTGTCATGCTGCTCTTGAGTTCCTTCTACAAGGAGGTTTTCATCCAGTACGTCTACTCGTCTTAATACTCTGTTCTGACTTAGTGGCGCTAACTGGTGATCTCAACAACATTTACAGGACATTCTTCACTGTCACGACTGGTCAAGTGCTCCTGTTTCATGGTTGTTCAAGGATCATTACAGGCATTACGGTTTGATTAAAACCCGTGTTGTCTTCACTATCCATAATTTGGAATTTGGGGCTGGTGCCATTGGTAAGGCCATGACATTTGCAGATAAAGCGACCACGGTAACTCAACAAGATTATTTTATTTTTATTTCCCCCTGAAAAGCTGAGATTGATAATGACTCGTTCTGCTCTTAACATATCATCAGGTTTCACGAACGTATGCCAAGGAAGTTGCTGGAAACTCTGTAATCTCTCCACATTTATACAAGTTCCACGGAATAGTAAACGGATCGACCCTGATATATGGGATCCATACAACGATAACTTCATACCCGTAAAGCTTTCCTCACATCCTCTCCTTTCCGGTCCCGTCTATGTTATGATGTTTCAACGCTTTGTGTTGTTCTTAGGTTCCTTATACTTCAGAAAACGTCTTAGAAGGCAAAAGAGCAGCAAAGAAAGAATTGCAAAACAGGCTTGGACTAAAGAGTGCTGATCTTCCGTTAGTAGGTATTATTACACGCTTAACTCACCAGAAAGGAATACACTTGATCAAGCATGCTATTTGGCGTACCTTGGAACGCAGTGGACAGGTTCCTTTTTCTAGATTTGCTCAAAACCTTTATAAAGGTTCTGTCGTGAACTTTTCATAACACTTGCCAGTTTTTCTTGAAAACAGGTTGTATTGTTAGGTTCAGCTCCGGATCCTCGGATCCAAAATGATTTTGTAAACTTGGCAAACCAATTGCATTCTACTCACGGTGACAGAGCTCGGCTTGTTCTAACTTACGATGAACCTCTTTCCCATTTGGTAAGATCATCAACAGAACCCAATACTTCTCTCTCGGTGTTTCTCTAAGTCTTTTTGTGTGTTTATTACACTCCAGATATACGCTGGGGCTGACTTTATACTTGTACCGTCGATATTTGAGCCGTGTGGACTGACACAGCTCATAGCCATGAGATACGGCTCTGTTCCGGTCGTAAGAAAAACTGGAGGTAACGGTTTTGGCTAAAGCTTTACCTGATTCCCTTAAAGACCGGCCTGACTTTGAGATTATAACTATGGTTTATCTTTTGTCCAATATAGGTCTCTACGACACTGTTTTTGATGTGGACCATGATAAAGAAAGGGCACAAGCTCAAGTTCTAGAGCCTAACGGGTTCAGCTTCGACGGGGCTGATGCTCCTGGTGTGGACTATGCTCTCAATAGGTAAAACAACAAGACTCTAAACTAACACTCTCGTTGATTGGAGCAATTACTATTTACCGTTTTTTCTTATTGCAGGGCGATATCAGCGTGGTACGATGGGAGAGAGTGGTTTAACTCGCTGTGTAAGACGGTGATGGAGCAAGACTGGTCATGGAATCGTCCTGCACTTGAGTACATTGAGCTCTATCACTCTGCCCGCAAGTGAGAAAAAAAAGAAGGAAAGTAAAATTATATTTGTATGTACAGAAATTAGCTTTTGATCCTTTCTTCTTATGTTAATAATGTTCCCAAATCATTTAATGATCATATGGATTCTACTTTGGTTATTCTGAATAAATAAGCTAAGCAAAGTTTATTTATTTCTTATATTACCACTGTTATATTTCTCAACTGATTTACCAAAACAAAACCTACACCTGACCCGTTTCCGACCCGGTTTGAAGTGCAACTCTAACTCTTTCAGGTACTTGATATGCAGCTGCTGCAGTTATCATTTGAATTAGTAACAATAAGAGGTGATCAGTTTTGACATTTTGATAACTCCAATATCTGTCATTAGAAACGTCATCATTGTATTTTGCCAAACGTTACCCGTTTTATAGTTATAAAAATAACATTTTTGTGTGTTTGTGTTTATTATTTAATTTATTCATGCATTTCTCACTCTCAGGTAGAGAGAGAGAGAGAGTGAAGCGAGAAAGAGAGAGAGAGAGAGATTCCATCAAACAGAAAAGAACAGACCCACACACACACAAAAAGGAAGCTTGAATCTTTGACTTCAAGTTAAACAAATCTTTGATTTTGCATTTGACTACTCTTGGAATTTGAGCTTTAGCAGCCAAATCAAAATGTCTTTCAAGAACAGAGGAGGAAGCGTTGGAGATCACTACTTTACTCCAAGAAATGTGATTTCTAGAAACTCTCTGTTTTTCTTCTGCATCGCAAGTTTCTGCCTCGGAATACTCTTCAGTAACAGGTAACTCTATCTCACTGTTCATGTCTGATTCTAGCTTTTATTTTTATGGAGTTAAAATCGAGTCTAATAAGTTTTCCTTTTCGTTACTAATTACTTCATCTTCTTGGGACTATAAAATCTGCTTTTGATTATCTCCAAATTTAATTAAATTTCTCAAGTTTAGAGTTTTGTCGGTGTAGATGTGCTTTTATCAGACAGGTCTATCTGCTCATCTTTCTGTGTAGCTTTTGTTAGGAATCATCAGGCATCTTTTTGTCACAAAACTATATGTATCACTTCGAAAATCATCTGCATTTTGGCTCGGAGTTGTGTTTGTTTTATCTTATGGAGTTAATGGTTTGAACTTGGTTATTATACTATGGGTTGATGATGATCATTATATCAGGATGTGGAATGTACCTGAAGCTAGAGGCATATCAACACTCTCTAAACTAAGTTTAAAATCTGGTGATCACGTGCAAAATAAAAATAATGTAAGACTTGAGTTTTGGCATAATCAATTCACTTGAAAAAAAAAAATCGATATTTCATTGTTTGGTCTTGTGTTAATTTGCAGGTTTTGGAATATGGTAACAACACTATCGGGTAAAAAGACCATTTGGAAACTTTACTAGACGTATCCATGAACGATTGCTATATATATGTTACTTGATGATGTTGATGTTAAATACAGGATCTTAGATAAATCCATCGCAAATTTGGAGATGAAACTGGTAGCTGCTAGAGCAGAGCGGGAGTCATTGTCCGGGAAATTTAATGTCTCCAAAGAAGCCAAGAAAAGAAAATATTTCATGGTTATTGGTATCAACACTGCCTTTAGTAGTCGTAAGAGACGTGACTCAATCCGGTCAACATGGATGCCACAAGGTAAAGAAGGCTGTTTCCCGAGTTGCTTTAGTGTAAATAAAAAACCGGGAAAATGTAACCTTCTTTTGGTTTTCTAAACAATCGTTCAGGAGAGAAGCTTAAGAAATTGGAGGAAGAGAAAGGCATCATTGTTCGCTTTGTTATAGGACACAGGTAGAAAAGAGAAGCCATGTTCTGTAGTGAATAAAACAAAAGCATTTACACCAATACTGACATTATAATTTTCTGGTTTTAGTACGTTGTCTCTTGGCGTTCTTGAGAAAGCTATTGAAGCAGAGGAGAAAGCATATGGAGATTTCTTGAGACTGGTAAGAACCTGCACGGCTCTGAAACTTCATTCTCTTGTTTGTTTGGTGTTTTTTCTCTACTTTTGTATTAAAGCCTTAGAAAAAAAAAACAGGAACATACAGAGGGATACATGAAGTTATCGGCCAAGACAAAGACGTTTTTCGCTACAGCTGTTTCCTTGTGGGACGCTGAATTCTACATCAAAGTTGATGATGATGTTCATGTGAATCTTGGTAAACAAAATAATACTAATAATCAAAATGCTTCATCTTTAATCTTTATATTGTATATCATTTCATCCATTTTGTTTTGATGTCTTTTTATGGGCAGCTACTCTCAAGACGACTTTATCTAGCCACCGGAACAAGCCTCGTGCTTATATTGGATGCATGAAGTCCGGTCCTGTCCTAGCAAGAAAGTAAGTGAAAAACCCCACCTAGGTTCTTAAATTGCATACAAGCAGCAGTCTAAAAGTAAAATGTTTCCAAACAAACAGGGGTGTTAAGTACCATGAACCGGAGTATTGGAAGTTTGGAGAGATCGGGAACAGGTATTTCCGCCATGCCACGGGACAGTTCTACGCTATTTCTAAGGATCTAGCTACGTACATATTGATCAACCAGTAAGTTTGTTTAGATAACTTTAACAGTGCAACCAAAATGCTTGGGGAAAAGACATCTAATCTTATTTTATTTTTCATGAAATACAAGGGATTTATTGCATAAGTATGCGAATGAGGATGTTTCGTTGGGATCTTGGTTCATAGGATTGGACGTTGAGCATGTTAATGACAAAAGACTTTGTTGCAGTACTTCTCCTCATGGTAAAACAGCTTAACAAGTCTGGTTTTGTTTAGTATGTACAAGTTACCGGTTTTACTTTTTTTAACTTGATCTTTAAAATATTTTTAGATAGTGACGTTTCATTTCATTTTGGAAACGCAGATTGTCAACTAAAAGCAATGATGGGAGATGTTTGTGCCGCATCGTTTGACTGGAAATGCAGTGGAATCTGTCTGTCGGCCGAGAGAATGGCTGATGTTCATGAACGTTGTGGTGAACCTGAAACTGCGCTATGGACAAATTCTTGAAAAAAAAATAAAGAGAGAAAATTTCTTACTATATTAATAATTATACAACATTATATTACTTGGGAACTATGGTAATAGTAGGAATTTTTTGGGTGAGAAAATGAATAAATGTATGCAAAAAATAGTGAGTGAAGTAAATGTTTCCCTTCGGGCTATTATGGCCTCTCACATAAAATAATGGTTATGGTCACATTTGGTTTGTCCTATGACAGACAGATAGAGAGTCCTTATTGTTGTTGTGCCTTTTCATTAATTCCCACATGTCCTCTTTTTCTTGCTTCTCATTAAATCTCACTGCTACTACTTTTTGTTTTCTTCTGTATTTTTTTTTAAGACGCTATTGAGTTCAATATCAGCTCTTTGAAACGGAATTACAATTGTATTTGATGTTGGTTTTAATATTTGAATCTTTGGGACAAGTCTGATGAATTTCAGGTAGACTCTCGCATTCATAGTTTTGTTTATTGGAAATTTTTGCTACCCTTGAGTTTGAACTTTGTAAGTTGGAACATTTTGATTCATATAGTTGATAATAGTTTGTTGCGGGAATACTAAGGAAACGGTTTCCCTTTTTCACTAAATTATGAATAATCTCACGTACCTTCGGAAAATGTTTACATTTTTTCCAAACAT